>CAIGQW010004318.1:1677783-1704327 GCA_903798125.1 Danio choprae | reverse complement strand
ATATATATATATATATATATATATATATATATATATATAAACCTAATTTTTGCCAATTTTAAATTGATGAAGACACTACAATTATGATTTCTCTCCTTAACTCATTAAACAAACATCTACAGAGAAGAAAGAAGATTGTTTTAGTAATCCTCACCTTGCAGGCTTAAATCTAGATATGTCTCCTCGGGGAAAAACAAGACATTTAATATCAGGAGTTATGCTGGTTTGAAGAGGAGCTGATCCCAGATCTGTCGAGTCGTTGTGAGGGGTCGTGGAGTCCTGTGAGGATTTATGGACCTCATTTCTAGAACAGTCAATAGCTATGAAGTCTCTACATCCTTCAGCTTCTAAATCTGTAATTTCCCCTGATGCTGAAGAGAAGCTGTTTATCAGCGCTCCATATTTTTGTTCACACAGCATGGCAACACGAACAGAGGGCCACAGGTCCCCGAACTGTACACTGACACAACTGTATGTTGTGTCAAAACTGTGCAGAGCAAGTTCAGTGGCTGGAAATTTGGGCCTCGTTGCTGCCTATTGGAACACAGAAGACAATGAGAACATTGTAAGTTATATACATGTAAGTTATACATGTTACCCTATTACTTACCCATTTTGTTTTAACTCGATACCGTCGTGGAATAAATCTAATCGGGTCTTTAAATTTGTTTATACAAAATCTCGTGCATACGTACGCCGCCATGTCTGTGTATCATCAAAAAGCATCCGTCGTTTTTTTTCTGTTTTACTCATTAGTTCCACTATATAAAAAAATCTATTTTTCAAATATAATAAGGAGATCAAAAACCAAAACATGATCTTCTAAATTTATCTCAACAATTATTTAATGTCAAATTACGCTGATAATTAGTTTCACTTGTTAGCTCATAGCGATTTATGGCGAATATTTAAAACAAATGACTTTTTATTTAATTGTAGTAAATCATCAATTACGCTTTTGCTGTAGTTTAAAGTACATTTAGTGAAACTGTGAAATTATGCAACTTGTATACCAATATATATTGTATATGTACATTACATTTAATTTAATAGTGTAAAAATGAGCATTCATTCATTCATTTCTGTCTGAAACACTATGTAATTGTATTTGGTATTTTGTTATTTATTATTACTATAGTTTTCTTATTTAGGGTCATGAACATGCATACAAAGTTTCAGTAATTTGCCACATTTTATATCAATTTGACCCATATAGGCAGCTATTCAAATAGATCTCTAAAATAACTGCAAAATAACTATTATTTGTCAATGCTTATCAACTCCAACGGCAAGGGTGACCTCACTAGCTCCATTGAGTGCATTGTGTCTGACATTGCAAGTCTGAAATATGCAAGTAAACCAATCAATCAATAAATAAATTAGATATCTAGCATCTTATTCAATAGGTTACCCATCACAACTATAGTTAAGACTTGGCTTTTAACCAAACATTCACATTAAAAAATAATAATAACAATAATAATAATAATAATAATAATAATAATAATAATAATAATAATAATAATAATAAAAAGCACGTTAAGACTAAAATTATGCTGTGGCATTTAGAAAACTCTGGGTAGAAAGTTTCGCCCATTCATATTTAGAGAAAAGTGGTCTACAAATGTTTGTTTTTTAAAAGAAATAGCAATACATTCTCACATAGTTTTGTATTTAGAGGCTAAATTCAACTAAAATACTAGACCAAATTGCCCATATTTATAAATAAATAAATATTATGAAAAGTTTAGGGAAAAAATGGCTTGCATCATTTAAACAATAGATAGATATTTGGTCATCAATGGGCGGGGATTATAGAGGCCCCCTCTCCGCTGATTGGCCGACCAAACATCAAACCGTGCCGTCATCAGCTGTTCCTCAGTTTTGCAACGTTCCCTTTTATTTACTAGAAAAGTGATGCATTTTTAAAATATTATGGTATTTTTTTCATTAATGTTACTGATGCACAAGTCTTTCTTCTGTAGTTGTTTATCTTATGTACTTTATTATTACAGTGTGTCTCTTTTGGTTATCATAAAAACGCTGTTGTTTCAGTGATTAGAAGTACTGATTTGTGATGCCATTTTGCAAAACATCGTTACATGAAATGGGCAGGAAGTAAGCATTGAGTAGGCTACCTCATTTGACCTTACCTATTGTGCTCTCCAAATAACTGACAGTAGTGATAAAAACTTTACAAAACTAGAAAAACAACATACAGCCCAACCTATGGGTAATTTCTTATAGCCATTATAACATAAAATAGGAAGTGCTTTCTCAGTAAAGAACAGATAAAATCTCGGAAATAACACTTGAAATAATAAAGCCAGAGAGATGAACAGTATTTTTACAGTATTTATTTACATCAGTCAAATGTCAATTTGCTTTTGATAAGGTTTAGACTTTTCCTCTCGATTTAGCTTTAAATATAACGTTCTTGTTAGTCATTTAATCAGAATAATATAGGTTGATAACAATTTAATAAGAGACTTCTATAGCATTATTGTGCTGCATAAGTGGTATCTGCACCTAAAGTTGAATTAAATAATAAATGTATTTACATAACAATGAAAGTGTCAATATTTAATGGGATTTAATTCACACAATAATATTCTGATCACAGAGGTGATTGACCAAATGATAGTTGGATTCTGAAAATGCCAGCAGGTGGCAGCAGGTGATTGTATTACTAAATGATTCATTTATTTAACCGATTCGTTTGAATCAATGATTCGTTCAATAAGATTTGCTACTGAATGGACTGAATCCAGCCGTTCGCGAATGACAGCATTCTAAATATTATTGATATATAATGTTACTCAGCTTATTTAATTTATGGCTGTTCCATATATATGAGCCCTACATTTAAGTCGAGTCTGCTCGGTCACTACAAATTCATTCGCTCCATGCTGTGCAATGTGACAAGGTTTTACCGCGGATGATGAGAGCCGTCGCACAATAAAACAGATGACATGCTAAAATGCTTAAGAATGATAAAAAATAATATTTTTAAGGCAAGCACAGGTTGCCGAATTTAAGAAGAAGTCCATAAATTGAGACGTTATTATGCCGCACAAACTGAGGAACAGCTGATAACTGCACGGTTTGATGTTTGGTCGACCAATCAGCGGAGAGGGGGCGTGTATAATCCCCGCCTACACAGAGAACAAAATATAAAGCTGTTTATTCGTTTTGGTTTCATCGCATTTTCATTTTGTGTGTAAGAACAAAATGTGACGAAAACAAAAATAAATATTAGAAAAAAATTTTTTTTTTAATGTTCGTGAGAAGCTTCAGATTTGACACAAACGAGCCGTTTTTCCGTTTTGAAAGCAAAAACGAGAAAAACAATTATACGCGGATACACGGACCTTTTAGTAGGTGGTTCTTTTGTCTTCGTGTCTGACATTTGTCATCACATATTCTTTTTCTCAGATGTATAAACAGTAAAGTCACATCAAAAATACCATTAGCCTAGATCTTATTGCAATTACACATTTTTCCACAGGGCGGCAGTAGACGTTACGTTTTTAGCTGGACTCTCCTCGGTTTCTCCTAAATTTAGCTTTCTGCAGGTTTTAAGAAGCCTTTAGGCCTTATAAAGTCTATTCAAATTAAACAGAATGACCAAGTAAAAGAGAACAGTACATAAGCACGTTCTCTATAGATGTAAGTGTCTAGGGAGCAGAATATAATGATTTATGTATATATAGATACAGTGCTCAGCATATATGAGTACACCCCATTTTGAAAATGAATATTTTTATCCATTTCTCAGTGAATATAGGCAATGTATTTTGGTGCATTTAAACAAAACAGATTTATTAAACAGATATATTTATTAAAACAATATTTTAGTCACCAAACATATTTAGAAATGGAAAGATAATATATTTAAATTCAAGCAAAATATTGCAAAAAAAATTACAACCTATACAATTTCAGCTAAATTTTTCAAATTTTTTGCTTCTCTTGATTTTTCCTCTTTTTTAAATTTGTATTTAATATTTTTCTATAATATATCAATTTGGGTGTACTAGTTTTTGGACCGTTATCGTAAGTTATTTTATAAGCTCCAGATTTGGCTTCAGTACTGACTAATCTAATGTATATGCACATATATAATATTGTATAGCTTCCTATTAAAAATATGAATTTAAAAGATAGATTTGTGAGGAGTCTACTTATATATGCTGAGTGCTGTATATTTGTTGGATAGTGGCCCTCAGGAACAGAGTTGTCCACTTCTGATGTAAAGCATTATATAGAGAGAGAGAGAGAGAACATGCAAACTCCACACAAAAATGCCTAGCCGGGTATGAATCAGCGACCTTCTTGCTGTGAGGCGTCAGTACTAACCACTGAGCCACCATGTCGCCATATTAGAGTTTTATCATTATATATATATATATATATATATTTGCTGTAATCAACACATAAAATATAAACTCTCTTTTCTGAACTGTAATGGAAGTTTGATTTGTAAATACCTTGTTTTACTGTGTGTATTTTGTTTGTACACTTTTCAGATGAAAGGTACTCTGAGTGCAGTAAAACACATTTAAAGAATATCATGAAAATAGATCACACACAAAAATAGTCCTTCTAAAGGAGTCTTTAAAACTAAAAGTTTCAACTAAAAGGTTGCAGGGGCAGCACGGTGGTGCAGTGGATTGCAAAATCGCCTCACAGCAAGAAGGTCGCTGGTTCGAGCCCTGGCTGGGTCAGTTGGCATTTCTGTGTGGAGTTTGCATGTTCTCCCCGTGTTGGCGTGGGTTTCCTCCGGGTGCTCCGGTTTCCCCCACTAGTCCAAAGACATGCGGTACAGGTGAATTAGGTAAGCTAAATTGTCCGTAGTGTATGTGTGTGAATGAGTGTGTATGGATGTTTCCCAGTGATGGGTTGCAGCTGGAAGGGCATCTGCTGCAAAAAACATATGCTGGATAAGTTGGCGGTTCATTCCGCTGTGGCGACCCCAGATTAATAAAGGGACTAAGCCGAAAAGAAAATGAATGAATAAAAGGTTGCATGACATAAGATGAATAGTAAGTCTTACTGGTTCCTGATACACATGAGCTGTATACATCCAAAACATGTCTATCTACTACACACTTTCATGTGACACGTTCATGTCTTAGTCAAAGGATGTCATTGATTTTTTTCCCCTTCGTACATTGTACAAAATAGTCCATTAATTGAAAGCTGAATTTTCCATCCAGATCCAACTCATTAAAACATGATATAGGTATTGATCTAAAGGTTTGATTCATGGAAACAGGCACGTTACAGACAGACCATATAGATTATTTAAAAAGATTGTTAGTTATTGAGCGTACATCATTATGTATGTGCATATTTAGTTATCACAGACTGACTCTAAAACCAGAACAAAAAAATATTGGCTTGAGCTTTAGCTTTTGTTACACTGCAGTGTTTCGTTATTTCTGTGCATTTTAGTCATGCTGTTTTGACACCATTTTAAATATATTACGTTATTATAATTGTATAAAAGTACTCAATGTATTATCAATATTTCAAAAGAAAATTATTATTTTGTATAAAGCAGTCCTAAATTACTCAGACAGCACAAAATATTTCAAAGATTCTTTTGCTGCATTGTTTTTTGACATTCATTTTCAACCGCTTTTCCGTGGGCCGGGTCGCGGGGGCAGCAGTCTTAGGAGAAAAACCCAGACTTCCCTCTCCCCAGACACTTTCTCCAGCTCCTCTGGGGGGATCCCGAGGTGTTCCCAGGCCAGCCGAGAGACATAGTCCCTCCAGCGTGTCCTAGGTCTTCCCCGAGGCCTCCTCCCGGTGGGACATGCCTGGAACACTTCAATAGGTAGGCATCCAGGAGGCATCCTAAACAGATGCCCGAGCCACCTCAGCTGACTTCTCTCGATGTGGAGGTGCAGTGGCTCTACTCCGAGGTCCTCCCGGGTGACAGAGCTCCTCACCCTTTCTATAAGGGTGCACCCTGCCACCCTGCGAAGGAAACTCATTTCGGCCGCTTGTATCCGAGATCTTGTCATGACCCAAAGCTCATGGCCATAGGTCATACATTACCCAAAATTTATTCACTAAAAACATTAAACTAAGTACATTTACAGGAATATGGATGCATGTCTCACATTACAGCAAAGTCTAGAAGATATTTTCTGACCATGTAAAAAAAAAAAGAAAAAAAAACAGCAATAAGCAAATTCTTAAGGGTGTGCCAGAACACTGTGACCTCAATCACAAAAAAAAAAAAATTAAAACACTGCAGTGTAATAACAGCTATTAGACTCCAGACAATTTTTGATCTGGTTTCAGTCTGCGACAACATGTTAAACAGTAACAATGTTTGGCATATAAACTGTATACAGTAGACTCTGTAACATGCCTGTTTCCATGCATCAGACCTTTGGATCAATACCTTTATCATGTTTTTGGTCTGGATGGAAATATGCACTTTTCAATTAATGGACTCTTTTGTACAACAGGGGTTTGGGCAAGATCCACACACACGGCTGTCAGTAAAGGACCACAGACACACACACCGCGAAATGCGTACGTTTTTTTTCTTTACATTCGGCCTGCTGTATCAAACTCCATTAAAATATTACTCTTCCAGCAGTCCCTGCTCAATTCCCGCGTCCAATACCCCAGTTTGTCATGGGGTCATGAATGAAATGCTCATGAGTGAAAGTGAAACTGCCGAACTGCAGTTAGTCGAAAAATTAAAGATGAAACACCCAAAATTACATGAAACTGCAAGAAATGTGAATAGCCTGGTGGCGCAACATTCAAAAAGCACTTCACGTAAATACTTTAATTATATTATTGTCTTATTCAGATTAAGGCAAATAACTAGATTACTGATGTCCATGTAATGTAAACGTAGTCAGTAGTGTCTTCAAAGTAAGTAAAGATCCAGAAGGGCATCCTGCTGATTTGATTCAGAAGGGCACTTCTGTCAGATGGAGACGGCTCACCGGTTTTACCTTTATTCACCGTCATTAATTTTAAAAAAGCACCCAGTCCATTTTATTTGTATATATTTTACTTGAACGCATTAACTCCACAGGTGCCTGATAGTTAGCTGTGGAACTAACGTTAATCAGATTCACTATAGTGAATGAGGTGTTGGGGGCCCCCCTGGTGGGGCGCACCCTACAGGTTGAAAACCCCTGTTGTATATATATAAAAAAAAAAAGAAATCTATGACATCCCTTGGAGACAAATGTATAGCTGTAAGTGTAGTGGACAGACACGTTTTGAACGGAACAGCTCACGTTATGAAAACAGTGAGACGTTTTAGGTTGACTATACTTTCTTATGTCTTGTAACCATTTTCTAGACAGACCAGAAATACAACCTAAAAAACAATATCAGATTTGTTGTTCTAAATACTGACCCTCTTTTGTGTGGGTGTTTTTATGTATTATATCTATTAACTTTGCAAGGCCTTCTAACCCCATAGTTCGGGTATTGCAATGGTGTGCCAAAAGGAAAAAAAAAAATCTAAAAAGAATTTAGTAGTTATTTACACTGCATTCAAATGATATTCAAATATTCCCCCACTCTCCCCTATACTCTCCTTCATATTATAGTCTGCACCCCATATATATAAAAATGTACTAAATGTTATATGCCACACACAAAGACTGCATTTTCAGTAAAGTGTGGCCAAAACCCTAGCCATAGATTACATCAAGAAATACTGACAGATATTGTTACTTTAACTACATGCATGTATGAACATTGACCTTGTTTATGATAGTTTATGACTTTTGAAGGACAAGAATTTGTCGTTTTGATGGTATTAATGTTAACCGATAAATACTTACAGGCTTTTGTTGATTTTTTAAAAAAATTTTTCATAATAAATAATCATGGATTATTCCGTTTGTTTTGTAAATGACTCATGAAAGTTCTTCATTTCATCCTACTAAAAGTAATGGATACTCCCTCATAGATACTGAATTATTAAAATTACACATTAAAGGATAATGACAATTTAAATGCTATTATTGCATTTACTATTAGAAAAACCAATGTCACTTGTACTAATTTGTTTATATGAAAAGCATGTAAAATTGAGGCTTAGAGATTGATAAACCAATTTATGTATAAAACTAAAATAATTTTATTAAAGCATTGTCAAAACACAAAAGCATGGTTCAGGCAATAATTAAAAAAATAAATAAATATGTTTGCTCAACTTAAGGGACAATTCACCCAAAACAGAAAAGTCTGTCATTTACTTATTCATAAACCGGTTTGTGTTTCCTTATTCTGTTTAATGCAAAAAAAGTTCTGAAAACCTGTTACCTTTGACTTCCATTGTTTTTCCAACCATGGAAGTCAACGATTACAGGTTTATAACTTTCTATAAAATAACATGTCCAGCAGAAAAAAGAAACTCAAAAAGGTTTAAAACAACCTAAGGGAGTGAATTTTCATTTTTGGGTGAACTATCCCTTTATTAGAAGCATCAATAACCCAATAAGAAACGCAATAATTGAATTTAAAAACACTAACAATTCCTGATGCATTCATGCACACAGTGCATATGAAAATGAAGGCTTCACATCACATCGTCACCAGCGGGAGTTCACCTTATTGCTCTGTCCAACAAAATCGTTCATTGACGACTGGAGGAAGAAAAAGAAATCAGAATCAGATATCTACAATAAACTCAAATCAGTATTAACCTTGAAGAAATTGGGCAATTTGAGTTCTTAAATTAAGGCAGCTACTTTAAAATCATCCAGTAATTTGAACTTCCCGTGTGCCTGTTATGAGATCATTTAGATTTCATCTTTTAAATTGCACCAGTGATGCCCATCTTAGAAGTGTGATTGTCTAAGGTGGACTGACCTGCATGAGGAGCCTCTCTTTTCTCAGTCTCTTATAGAAAATCAGCACATCTTGGTTGGCCTGAACCACTCGTGGGTCAAAGTCCATCACGCGCAGACCTTCCAGACTGCGAGCCCGTGACAGAGCAACATAAGCCTGGCCGCTCTCAAACACACGCGCCAAAGAGATCTCCACACAATCCAGAGTCATGCCCTGAACAAACAATGGAGAGAATGAAGACTCCATTCAAACATCTGGAAACAGCAATTAGCCTTCATGACATGGTCAAATATCCAAGATACAAAAGCTAAAAACTGGAATAAATTGCATAAAACATTTGTGAATAAAGCACCGTTTCCCTCCAATGTGTCAAAGAAAGTAAAATTCACTTCCTTATAAACTGGTTCCAAAAATCAAACAGAACTTTTAATGCAGTAGGAATAGCTTCTGTGGGCCTTTTTATATATATAATAAGTGACCTGCACCTCAGAAGATGAAATGCAATGAAGGCGAGGTGATTTTGGATTTTATCACATATACACAGTGCTCAGGATAACAGAGTACACACCATTTTGAATATGAATATTTTTATCTATTTTTCAGGTGAACATAGGTCATATATTTAGGTGCATTTGAATAAAACAGATTTATTAAAAGGATATATTTGTTAAAATAATATTTTAGTCACCGAACGTCTTTAGAAATAGAAAGATAATAAATTTAAATTCATGCAAAATATTGGGGGGAAAAAAAATTACAAACTACAACATTTCAACCAAATTTTTTTTGTTTCTCTTGAATTTTGCTCTTTTTTTGAATTTTTATTTAATAATTTTCCCTAACCCATGATAACGGTCCAAAATTAGTAGCCAAAATTTATAAGCTATTTTGTTAGATTAGCTCCAGATTTGGCGTCAGTACTGACTAAACTAATGTATATGCACAAATACAATATTGTAAAGCATCCTATAATAAATATTCATTTAAATGAGAGATTTGTGAGGGGTGTACTTATATATGCTGAGCACTGTATATTATATCTCTCTCTCTCTCTCTCATACATACATACATACATATATATATATATATATATATATATATATAATATATACACATACACACACACACACACACATGTATATACATACGCATGTATGTATGCATGTATGTATGTATGTATGTATGTATGTATGTATGTATGTATGTATGTATAGATAGGGATTTTAGACCAAAACTATTTTTTAAGATGATGTTTCACAAGGCAGTCAGTCCGCTGGTTTGTCTATTAATGCTGTCCTGTCGCACTCATGTAATAAAAAAAAAAAAAAAATTATTTATTTGCTGGCATATAGTGTATGCACATTTTCTTATAAGATAACTTGATCCTACTCAATTTTAAATCAGTTCATTTTCAAAATGTGCACATCTTCAAGTTTCCATTAAGCTTTTTTTTACTGGCATGTTCGAGTCTGTCCATCAATGATTATAATTAGTTACATTAATATGCAGTTTTCAGAGTGAAATCTCCTCAACCACCACCAGTGTGCAGTATCCACCTTAATGACTCGACAGCAGCCACTCTGTGCCAAAACACACATACAGGCTTAGTGAAGAGGAGCCATGAAACCAATTATGCAGAGTTCACACTGGGATTTTCAAAGTCGCCGGATCACAGTGGTTTTCACACTGCATGGCTATCTAGGTGTAGCATTCAGTAGATGCTGCGTTCACACTGCATGATGGACAGTGACGGGAGGATACACACTGCATGACTATACTAGAAACAAGCATCAGAAAACTGTCTGGCTCATAAATGCACACAAAAAGTTAGAAAGGAAAATAACTCACAGTTGAGATTTGGAGGTCAATAACTCATTTTTACGATGTGGTGCTGTTGCGCCAAATATTTCGGCTTGGTTTCCGTTTAATGTTATTGAAAAGCTTACTTATTCTAATATTGTGATCTATAAATCCTCTTTGAACTCCCTGCATAGTCACCAATGTGTTTCAGTCAGAACTAACAGCGTGATCTTGAAAATCGCAGACAGGCCCAGATATTAAGCATGCCAAATATTTCATGGGTGATTCTCTCAGAACACATCTTTGATAATTCAAACGGTCACTGTGACTATCACTCAGGATGCTGGAGACACATCCTTGCTCTTTTTGGAGGACATCCTGGGATTTGTAATGACTAAAGAGAGTCAGGACCTCAGTTTAAAAGGTGCTCAGTGACAGTATGGTATACAAGCTAAGAACTGGTTCACCCAAAAAATAAAATTTATTCTTTAAGCATTTAAAATTTTTAATTTTTTAAACATTATTTTGGTGTGTTATGAAATTAAAAGTAGTGCACTTGATGTCTACAAAAAGTTAAAACATCACCAGAAATGTGTGTGCCCTTAAATATAGTAGTGAACATCTAAAGTGGATAAAAACCTTTCAAAAGTCATCCTAAAACATTTAAAACACTTATTCCGGTCTTGAAAATGTAAAAAAAAATAAAAATAAATAAACTTACTTGATTCACTTTAAATGTGGACTACTATACTTCCCTTGGTCAAAGCATCAATGAATTACTCACTATTCAATCAAAATCATATGGCCACATCTTATCCGAGTCACATCTTATGAGCCATAAAGACCAAAACAAACAAACAAACAAACAAACAAGGATTTCATTCTTTTTTATGTTGCATGTATAACTTCAATTATATGGTCATTCTAACAGTCTTCATCATGCAGTGAATGCCTTTATACATATTATTTTTGCTTATGTCAGTTTCCTAATTAAAAACTATTACAAATATATAGCAGATTACAAACAATTACACCACCACTATGTGTCTACCTTTTTATGGACAAAAAAATAAATACAAATCAAAATGGAAGTTAAGGGGATTGAGGGAAAAAAAAAGGAAAGGTTGTATGGTTTAGAATGAGTAAACAATATAATCTGTGGGTGAACCATCACTTTAATTAAATTGTAATGATTTTCTAAATACAATTAAAATGTTAAAACCAAATCAAGTCACTTTGGCATATTACACTGAAGAGATGTAGGCCCATATGGTGTAAGTGACAAATTGATTTAATATGCCATTTTCCTCAATTTCTCTGCTGAGCTCTGGGCCACATTTTGCAAACATGTGCCAGAGAGTTGATGAGCTTAATTACTCTGACACGTATAGCAATAACAATGACAGTTCATCAACACCGAAGACACATAGGCAGAAAGATTGGCAAACTAGTCAGAGTCAAAACACAAACCAAAACCATAGCCATAAACATCTGTTCAGTGATATACAGAAACTGAGCAAACTCATTTCATTTTAATAGCACTCTGAATGAAATTGCATTATTTTCTCTAGGTCCCAAAACAGTATGAGATCAACGGCACAATCTCACTATATTAGATTTCATTCTATGCATTGAATGAA
The DNA here is from genome assembly GCA_903798125.1 of Danio choprae. Classification (NCBI taxonomy): domain Eukaryota; kingdom Metazoa; phylum Chordata; class Actinopteri; order Cypriniformes; family Danionidae; genus Danio; species Danio choprae. The sequence goes on along the minus strand of CAIGQW010004318.1, from coordinate 1,692,043 downwards.
TACCGACTGAGTATATTACCATCAGTGCACAAGTCATGAAAGCTCACCTGACTCTTGTGAATTGAAATGGCCCAGGCCAGTTTGAGTGGCAGCTGCTGTCGGCTCAGGTACAGCCCTCCTGGGGCTTTAAACATCCAGCGCTCTCTCTTCATTACCTCAACAGCCCCACAGAGAAACCGCACTCGGGGAAGTCCTTTGGGAAAAGAGGATTACAAATTATAATAAAAAAAAAAAATCACAACATATGCTTGTCTTCTGAAATGTGCTGCTCTTTTAGAACCAGCCAAGTGCAGAAATTAATAAATATTTGCATTAAAACTGTTGGACTATATTTTTTTCCAAATAGGTTTTCAATGGTTCTGCAATTTAATAATTATACCCTCAAATGTTTAAGGGTTACTACACTGCAACATCCTATCTTAATAGGAGAAAAAAAATATGAAACATTATATTGGATATTTATACTGATATGGACTGTTTAATGAGATTTGAACAAAATTATGCCACATGGTTTGATGGGAATGAAAATTATAAACAAAGAGGGCTGAATTTAAAGACACCCCATAAATGTAAGTGAAAATAGCTAATCTATTCTGCGGAAATTTGATTGCAGCAACTCCGAATGGTTATCAGGTTTGTATGGCTTGTGTGCATGCCTGACAACATGATCACAAATCCTAATGAAACAATGGGTTGTGTCCTGGGGTGTGTTTCCAACCAGATTTGGACTACCATGTCACTGAGCTCCTGGACAGTCTGTGCAGCGTTGGATGGACCAAAATTATGTCCCTGCAGTGTTCAAATGAGTGTTGGGGCCATTCAAAGGTATTAATTCCTTCATCCTCCAAGAAATGCCTGCATGTTCTTTCCACATTTAGCCAGTCATTTTTATACACCTGGAGGAACCCGGGACCAACTGCACCAGTGTCATCCTAATGGCAGGCAGGGTTATCTAGCCTATAGAAGTCTGTGCATACCCTATAGAAGGATATGCCTTCCCAGACTATCCCTGACCTACCACCCAACAGGTCATGCTGAACAGTTACAGGCAGCATAACATTCTCCATGGCTTCTACAGACCCTACCACACTCATTGTAAACCTGCTTTAGTCTTTGAAAAGCACAGCGTGGCAGTGACGAACCTGCCAATGTGTTCAATGGCAATACCAATAGAGCTTTACAGTGCCAGGCAGTAAGCACAGGGCCTGACAAAAATTGTTAGGCCCTCAGGCCACCCTCATGAAGCCTGCTTCTGATTGTTTTACAGAGGCATTCACACTAGTGGTTTGCTGTCGGTCATTTTGTAGAACTCTGCCAGTGGTCACCCTGTTCCTCCTTGCACAATGGAACAGATACCAGTCCAGCTGATGGGTTAAGGACCTTAAACAGCCCTGGTTAGCTATCAAGTAACTCCTGGAATCTCATCCATGCTCTTGAGACACTGTAAACCTTTTGGCAATGGCACTGGCATTGATGTGCCATCCTTGAAGGAGTTGGAATGTCTATGGAACCTTGGTAGTTTCCAGGTTTCACTTTATGCTACCAGAGGAGACACTGACCATAGCCAAATGTAAAACAGCCAGAAATTATGAGTAGAGGAAAATGTCAGTGGACTCCCATCAAAATCAATTCCTGTTTTGGAGGTGGTCTCATTGTAATCCATCTACTGCACCCGTTGTTAAATTTATTTAACACCAAAGCAGCTAAAATTGATTAACAATCCCATCTGCTACTTAACTGACCAATCAATATCCAAAGAATTTAACTGAATTGATGCCATCCTTTGATTAATAATTAAAAAAAAAAAAAAAAAAAAAAAAAAAAAAAAAAAGTATTCCTTTAATTCTTTCGAGCAGTATATGTCAAGGATTGTTTTGAAAAAATAAGCCAAAGGCTAAATGTACTGGGAAAGTGCAATTTGACTATGATAGTGATGGTAAAATCATCAGCTCAGATGATTTGCATTTCAAATGCAATTTTTTTTTTGTAATTGTTAAAATATTAGTAGAGGTTCATGCTACTGTAGCTGTTAAGTCATGCAAAGAGGTCCTGGTCACTAAAAATTTGCACGACAATTGCTACGAAATTACATGGCAATCATGATTAAATTAGGATTGTCATTAGGGCTGTTCAATTAATTGGAATACAATTTAAATTTTGGCCTCCAACAATGAGAGAAAAAGGAAAAGAAAAACAAACAATAAAAAAAAAAACAACAACATTAAATCTAAATAAAATTATTAATTGTTTTATATCCTGCCCCCCCTTTAAGCAGAAATTTCACATTGAAATTAGTGAATGCAAGTAATGTGCATTTGAGACGCGTTGCAGCATGAGACACGTTTCATTTATTGACATGCATTCGAGTTATTCATGTTATTAAAAGTACAAAAGAGAACTTGGGATGCTACATGCATGAAACACACACGAAGAGACATCTTTTAAAGTGAGCAACTAAATGGTCAAACACAGGCAAAAAGGTGTCAAAAAGCGACACTCATATTAACCCTTGTTTCTTATGTAATAATTGAACAGAGTCAAGAATAAAACTGTGTGTGAAAATGATTCTAAGGGCCCACGGTGTTTAAGGGCCCCCCAGAGTTATTATTAGGGTTCGTCAACTCCACGCTAACGCTTTCATAAGGCCCGCGCAGGCCAGCGGCGCACTTTATCGTGATTATGACTTTTTCCCATAATCGAGCAGCCCAATATGTCATGCACATCTTGTCAGGGAAGCATTGTTGTAATCAATAGGAAATGTCCTCCAAAGGCCAAAGGCTCTTGTGCAGGAACTCCAAACACCCATGAAGATCTCCAAGAAATGACTATAGTGATGTTGAAACAGAAGCTCTAACTGCTTTTATTCATTCAGTGCAACTATTAAATGACAATAGCTATGTTTCCATCCACCTATTTTATGCACATTTTGGATTTGTGCATTATTTTAATTTTTTTATTTATTTATATTTTTTAAAGTTGATAGAAACGCCAAGATGGGCATACATTTTGAAAATGTGCATAAACATATGCACATAAAAAAGTAGGATAAACTTTATTCGATAAAAAAAAAATAATAATAATAATAAAAAAATAAAAAAACTACAATGGTAACACTTTTTATTTTTAAATTACCTCCAGAATTGTCAAGAGCGTCTGTGCTCCGCGTCCCAAGCGTTCATTGATTGTCAGCATTTTCTTCTGAGGCACAAGTCATTTATTAAATAAAGAAAAGATTCAGGCAGCTTCTAATGCAGCAAATTCCATTTTTACTTTTGAAATTTGACGCCAGTTATTCAGGAAGTGACGATTTTGTTCTCTTTGACTCATTGGATGGAAACGATGCTTTATTCACACGTCTTTTATGCAATATTCCAGTTTTGCGCATAAATTTAATTTGCATTTTTGGATGGAAACATAGCTAGTACAATCATCTCACAAAGATTCATTTCAAACACTTGATGGAAGTTATGAAGTGGTTTCTGATGTAGCAGCAACAGAATCATAGTTCACACAGAGAACCTATGCAAACAGCTGTGATTAGTCTCAAAACAATTCTAATGAAATTGACAAGATTATGCTTTGATTAGTTATGTAGCCCTAACATTTGGTGAAACATTCATGAATTCAAGTGTTAAATATCCAGCCTTCAGGATAATTCAAGTTGATTTGCCACTCAAAAAAAAGATGATACATTCTTTTGTTAGACAGTTCTTAATTACTGAATAAGGAACAGCATTTTAAACTTAATTAAGGTTCTTTGCTCTGTACTTAAGAACTATCGAGTCTGTTTGTGCTCACATAACTTTAATTCTGAATTTATCGAGTTCTCTGGAATCATCCCTCAGAACTACAAATAGCTGCCATTACAACAGTCCCCAAAAAGACTTGGAGACGTACCCAATTACAGCCAATTTCTAACCTTTTATTTCTGGCAAAGGTCTTGGAGCATGCTGCCACTTAGCTAGACAATTACCTAGTTCTACGGAGTCTTCTTGATCCTTGTCAGTCTGGTTTAAGAAAGGGACATAGTCCCACTGTAACTGCTTTGGGGATTCAGGCAGTGCATTAAAGCTCAACTTCCATATGAATGAATTGAAAACAGAAACTGACAAGGTTTGCTAGTGTTATATACATTTCCATCCCTAGCCCTTCACTCCATTTCAAGGGCCAATACAAAGGTGAAGGGGTAACTGTAGGGGTATACAATAAAATTGGTATTGGACCTTAAGACTACAGGAGAATGAGCTTTTACCATTCAAAGCCCCCAAATTATGGAATGCACTTAATTTCAACAAAAGCACCATCTCTGGATCACTTTGAAAAGTTTAAGATGCATTTCTGTAGACTTGTTTTTAATTGATCTTGTAATAAGTTGGTTTAATTTTACTAGCAATCTGGGTTTAAGAAAAGTACATTACAAATAAAATGCATTAATATAACTATTTAAAAAGCATGGCATTTAGAACTGAAAAAATAATAATAAATAAAAAAATTATTGTTTTTTTTAATGGTAGTTCAAGGCTTAATGGAAATGAGTCACCTTTAAATAGTTTGTATTTGTACTACCACAATGGTTATTACAACTTATGACAGCATCAATTAGATTAGCACAATCCATCTTAAATGGTCCCAAAAATAGTTTTACAATTCCTTCATGAGAAACAACAGTTTATTAATACAGCGAGTCATACCTTGATTTCCTGGCTGAAAGTCAACTACTACTCCTCTGGCTCCGTTTACCAGACCCCTCTGGACGTCCAGGTTTTTAGTAAGCATGACCTAAACAAATAAAACCGTTCTTGCAACATTTGACTTTCAAAATCAGGAGCAAATGTTTGCCTGAAGTGGAAAAAACTCCCACCTGAGCTCCCACTTTCAGCTGTAGCAGTCGACTCACTGGACTCTGAGCATCAATGGTCTGAACCAGCATGGGGTCACTATCCACAGCCTCGTACATCCGCACGGCCCCTGCAAGTGAACAGCCGAGAGGCTTAGAAATGTAAATTAACTGACTCATCACCACCACATTTATGGAGAGGGAAAAAAAAAAGGGGGGGGGGGGGTGATTATTTAACTGAAATCTTCTTACAGTTGTTGTTTTACACTCTACACATGTAACACTAATTTGACTAAACTTCTTAATTCTTAAGATCAGTGTTTTAGGCCATGTTGTACTATTAGATGCGTGACAAACTTCACTAGACATTATTTAAATGGACCCATCCAATGACAACAAAGCACTGTGCTTTGTTTCTTATCGAAAGTAAACATTTCAAAATTGATGTATTGAGGCCATTTCATTAAACCAAATATTGTTTGACAGTTTAACAAATTAGAGAATTATTTAATAAGATTAAGACATTAACATACCTAATATGCAATTTACATGTTTGCATGAATTAAAATACAATTAGACACTCAAATACAAAAATAAGCAATGTTAAAGCCTTCTCTATTATAGTAATGTACAAGCAGTAGAGCTCCCTGTGCAGTTCACAGCATTAGCTTTTAAGTTTAATCTTCTAAGAAACGTATAGCTTATGTAATAAAGAGTCACAATTTGTACAGTAAACCACTGCTTAGTTGAATTAAAAAAAAAAAAAAAAAAAAAAAAAAGTGACTTAAGGTTGGTTTACCAATCTACTGTACAAAAATCTTTTTAAAAGTACCATTACACCCGTACAAGCTAACTTCATGCATAGTTTCAAGAGAGTAGTGAATTTCTGTTATTAATTTCCATTTCCATGCATCTCACTTAAAGGGATAGTTCACCCAATAATGAAAACTTACTAAACCTGTACTTTATTCTAAAATAAGTGGTGTCCACTGATTAAACATTGATGAAATACTGCACAATACAAGAAAAAACCTAGACATTCATATAATTTCTGATGAACGATGAGGTCCTTTCATCTTGCAAAACAGATTTGAGAATTTACATTCAAATTAGCAATTTTATTTTAAAGGTCTAGTGAAGAAAACAGGAACAAACAGAATTTTAAGACGACACAAAGGGTTAATACTCAACTTCACACATCACTGACAATGGTATCAAAAACAATCACCACTTGATGCAAACAAAAACAAACATCCAGTGAGAAATTATATTTCTGTATGACTAACCTGGTAACTGCTTGAGTTTATTCTCGTTAGTGAGCTCCACATCATCCTTGTGTGTGCACAGCCTGGTTGCTAGGATGCCATCCCTCTCAATGCAATAATTGGCACTTTTCAGTAGCTGTGCTGTAACTTCCTCTGTTACTCTACAGGATAGAGAATCACTGTTATGGTGGATCAACAAGTCGACCAGCTGAGTCAATTTGCAACTTCAATGATTACAAGATGTAGTTTAAAAAGTTTGCCTCAAACCAGCCTTAAAAAAACAACAACAACAACAACAACAACAACAACAACCACCACATGCCACCTACAAGAACCACCTTGGGTCATGGAAAAAAATCTGACCCTGAACCAACTGTCAGAGCTCTGTGACTCACTCTCAGTGCGACCATGTAAAGAGCTCAGTACCTGCCCACTCTCACAGCCTGGAGGAGAGAAATGAAGGTCTTGTCTGTTTGTCTGCGCACTTCCATCAGCTCCAGGTTCATGTGGATACACTTCCGCCAACTTCTTGACTGCAGGCACAAAATAAAATGTAATTATATACTAATAAATGAACCAACATTGTGTAACATTTAGTATGTCTTCTGAAAATCATGGGGAGAGTCATTATTTTTCACAGAAAACACATTCTGATGTATGAAAATATATTAAATCTGATGTTTAGGAAGCCTTTTCGTATTAACCCAGACATGGATATTCAGAAAAAATAAATGTCACTCACTTTCTCATTTTCAAAAAAATAATAATAAAAATAAAAAAGGAAAACTTTTAAATAAAACTAGAGTTTTGGTTCCTCCATTAAAAATAATGAAATTAAAGAAATCCATAATTCACCATTCAGTTCATATGGATTACTTTTAGTTTCTTTGAGAATTACTTTAACCATCAAGGTTTTCGTTAATCAAATTTAAAGACGAAAATCTCTCAAGTTTATGAATATCTCCATTTTTATTTTCTAAAGACAAAAGTCTTGTGTTTGGAAGGCAAGTAAATTACTATTTTAATTTTGGTGTGAAATTTCCCTTGATGCCAAGTCATGCCAAGCCGAAATTAAGAGAGTAGTACCTGGAAACAAAAGTTAGCCTTCTCCTTTCCTTTTGTTACAGGTGGAAGTTGAAGAAAGTCTCCGCACACTATCAGCTGAATGCCTCCAAACGGTTCAGTGGATCTTCTGATGGACCTATAGAAATAAACTGGTACGATAATGCAACTCTGACCTAAAAGTTGAAATATTTAGTGTTGCTTTTCTTCAGAAAGAATCATACAAAACATGCATTAGTCTGATGAATGTTATGGATTCATTCAGTTTTCTGACCCAAACCACAGTCAAAGATTCAAATGCAATCTGGTATTTATTAGCCAAATCCAGAGTGACAAATTCAGATTCAGCTAATCACATTAATTAAAAAGTCACTCAAGCATTACAAAAACAACAACAACACAGCCACAAATAAATCAGACCCCTTATCACAGTATTTGATCTTTTAAATTGAATTTTATCCATCTGTGAAAATGAAGTGCAGTGAAGCAACCATCATAAAGAATGTTTTTGTTTTTTTTTGGTAATGGAGGATGGGGTTATGTTTTTTTTTTACCTGGCTATGGCTTCTAGCTTGTCAAAGAACTCAGCCTCCACCATCGAGATCTCATCAATAATGAGGTGTTTGCAGGATGTCCAGTGTCGCAGCACCCCTGGACGCTGAGCGAGCTCAATACACTGTTCAAGAGGTGCTGAACCCGACCCAATACCTTAAAATAAGACACATAAATAACTCAACAGAAATAGATTTGAGAAATTCATTGACCACATGACGTTTGTGACAAAAAAAACAAAAAAAAAAAAACAGTGATGATTTATTTTATTTTGTTTTAATTGAGATTTGTACATAATCTGAAAACTAAATAATCTCCCCATTGTTTCTGTGGTTTGTAAGGACAGGACAATCTTTACTTAATATTATACAGAATTTTGGCATAAAAAGTAAAATGTATAATTTAAATTTTGCCAAAAACCATTGCAACAACCTAGGATTACTGTTTGAGGTGAAAATAGATATTTTTATTAAAAATTGTCAAAGTACCATCATTAGTTACATAAGCATATTAATTATCAGCTTTGCTAAGAAATGCATGCAACTTTGTTAGTAGATCCTTTTTTTTTCAAAACGTGAATAAAATCACTTGAACTTTACTGACTCATCCCAAAATACATTAGAAGAACTGTGGAAAGCATTGCACTATAAAGAAACAGTCAGTCATGTAAATGTTTCTAACCTGCAAAACTGTGCAATGTTGTCCCTCCTATGTGACAAGCTGCGACACCGGTGCTGGCTGTTGCATATGTGCTTTTTGGAGGCAGAGAGCCAACAATCCTTTTGAGCAAGAATGACTTCCCTGTACCTAAAATAAAGCCATGAAGATTACAGATTATAGTTTAAAACATTTTATTAAAAAAAAATTATAATAAAAACAGCGAACATGCTACCAATAAAAGTGAAGATTATTACCTGCACTGCCTGTGAAAAACACATTTTTGCCACTCAAGACTGCATTGAGAACTGCAGTTTGTTCTTTGCTTAGCTTTTGTGCGACAGGCAGAACCAAGGGAGGTTTCTTATTGGGGTGAAGCGCTTTAACCTGAAATTAATACAGAGGACAAATATATCAACATAATCATAATAAATACTTCCCGGGTGTTACTGTAGATTAAAAATCAGGGAGCCCAAAATGTTGAGAGTATGGACAAGCTATGTAATGATTATTTCCAGTGTCCCAACTGTGCTTTTCTCATGTGTGTGTGAAGAGATTCTCTGAAGAGATGTGTGTGAAAAAATTATTTGTCACAGTGTTCTCAATTTATAGATTTCTTCAATACTGCAGCTCTGACATAGATTCCCCATTCTAAAACTTTACATTTTACAAACAGCTGTATTACACATGCCATAAAACATGTCTGATTTAAAAATGTATTAAAAAAAAAAAGGAAGCTTACAGGGATAGTTCATTCAAAAATGAAAAACTGACATCATTTACGGATGTTTGACTTGTTCTAAACCACTTTGAGTTTTGTTCTACAATTATTATTATTTTTTTTACTATGGATGTCTCATTACAGGTTTCCAACATTCTTCAAAATATTTTATATTGTGCGTTCAACAGAACAAAAAAACTCTAACTGGTTTTGTAACAAGGTTGAGTAAATGACAATTTTAATTTTTGGGTGAACCATCCCTTTATTAGTGTATGGGCACACTAAACGGCATGGAAAACTAGGAGACCTTTAAGGTGGGACAGGTCAAAATACACTTACAGAATAAACATTAACTTAACTACATAAATGTGTGAATCACTTAATTTAAAACATTTTCATAAATAAATAAATAAAGGTTCTGATTTGTCAACAAAAGTGACCATGGACCACAAAACCATATTGCACAGGTATATTTGTTGGAATAGCCAACAATACATTGTAGGAACTAAAAAGATAGATTTTTCTTTTATGTGAACAATTATTAGATTAATAAATAAAGATCAGCTTTCATGAAGACATTTTGTAGATTTCCCACTGCAATCATTTCAAAATTAAATTTGGGTAGTAAAATACTTTAAAGTGGATTTTAACAATATTTGGATGTTTTTTTTAACCCTCAGATTCTCACATATTTGTATCGCTGCCCAATATTGTCTTATTCTAACAAACTATACATCAATGAACACTTTATTTATTCAGCTTATGAAAAGTAGTTTATGTAATGTAATGTTATGACTGGTTTTGTGGTCCAGGCATTGTAGCAAATGTGTAATGCACTAAACATGACGCAGAAATACACCAAACGATGAACATACCGGGCTAGCATCACAATCAGGTCTAGGCCTTTTCACTTGTTTCCTGTCACCCAGAACCTTATTGGCAGGTCTCTCTGCTAGACATCTGGGTTGCATCGGAGCGTTCACTCTGCTCCTCAGCTCGTTTGCCTTCTCTACATCTTTCAGCTGTAGAGGACTAACCGTCTCAAAGGCTCTAGGAAGACCAGCTCGCAGTTTCTCCCTGTCACTCAAAGGCTTGTTGCTTTGGGACGCCTGATGCTTGATGCTGAGCGTCTTCAGGAACATCTTCAAACGGTCCGGCGGACAATCGGAAAGCAGGACCTGCGTGTTCTCCGGGACGAATTTAACAGTGCATTTGCCATCCTTTGCGAAACGTGTAAAGAGCTGAAAGTTGCGCAGCATGAAGTTCTGAGGAGCTTTGCCGTCGTGGACGCGCAGCACCATCTCCTGAAACTCATTACGCCCTAATGTGACGGTGCCTTTGCGGATGAGCTGCCGTTTGATGGCCTGACCTGCAGGATTTAAGCGCTCCACTGCCACTGTGCACTGAAGCTCGGCTGGCTCCATCTGCCCCAACATCTTCCCTTCAATGAACACACAAAAGCAGATTAAAGCACTTTGTAGAGTAGCGTACGCTTTAAAGGGATAGCTCGCCACAAAAATGAACATTTACTCTCTCTAAAGTGGTTCCAAACCTTTGAGTTTCTTTATTCTGTTGAACACAAAAGAAGATACTTTTAAGAAAAGTGAAAACCATTGACTTCTATAGAAGAAAAAACAAATACTATGGAAATCAATGATTTCCATCTTTTTTTTTTAATATCTTCTTTTGTGTTTAACAGAAGACAGAAACTCATAAATTTTAGAAACAAGTAAAGAGTAATTAAATTTGACAATTTTCATTTTTGGGCGAACTATCCCTTTAATTCGTAATTTTAAAAACACTGATTTAACATCAACGAGAGCTTGATTTAAAGATTTCAACAAATAGTAGACTCAAAATAAAAACAATAGGCTATATCTACGCCCAACAGCAACAGTGCGTTAATCTAAATAATGAACTAACTTTTATGTAACAATCGTAAAAAAAATACAAACGTTACACATAAGTGTCTATGTCATACTTAAAATATTAATACAGAAGACTTACTCACCTTTCTCCTGCGCTGTTTAAACAGCGAGTCACACAGGACCAGCTGTTCCATCAATGCGATGCTCATGTTCGATTTTCAAATATTTCCGCTTCATAGTGATTGGTCGATAGTGACAAACTACTGACCAATCAAAGCGGAGGCATTTAAACAAACATCCAATCAACGTTCGCGGTTCTTAAACGTACGCAGTAGGTCCGCCTATGACCGTGCGCTCCACCAATGACATGACAGTGTTTTCTTACGTCACCTTCCATTTGGGTTTCTGGAGTGGAGCGTCTACCGGTTTGCACTTTTTGTTGACCTATGTTGTTTTCGTGGTTTCGTTGTGTTGTTTTGGCAAGATATTTTGATTAATAAAGCAAACAGATTTAATTGAGCTCGATTTATTCACTGTGAACATATAAAAGATTCTTGATTTTTTTTCTTCATTTTTCTTGCCTTATTGTTAAATCAAGAATAAATATCAAAGAAACTGTTCAATATACCTTTACAAAGTTTATTCAAGTTTGCTATTAAAATACTTATTTAAAATAATATATTATGCTGTCTCAGAAGTATATTTAAAATAACAATGTGTTTAATGATGCTTTGGCTGTAAAGCAACCAAGCCTTGCTTATGTTAAAATCCTGATTGAGTAGCTTTAATATTTATTTTATTTTATTATCAGTTTTTGATACTGTCTTAGATTATGGTGACCAGATTTCTGTGTCCCAAAACCTCCCCCCTAACTCTACACTGCAAAAGAAATGTTGGGTTCCACACAAATCATTCAACAAATTGATTGTTAACTTAACAAATTTAAGTGGATTGAACATAAAACAATCAAGTTGTCACAAATAAATCTCAAGAATTGTGTTGTAGAAGCTCATTTTACATAAGCAGTTTAAACAAACAGCAAAAAACAACAACAACAGCAGCAAAAATCATTTGAGTGTATTGGGGGATGAGCAAATGACACTAAAATATATGAATGACATTGTACAAATTTATTCAAATTAAATCTAAAAGTTGTTTAAACAAATTAGCCAAGGGTTGAACTAGCATTAAAATCACACTTGTGGTAAGAGTTTAAGAAATGAGGACAATACATTTTGTTTATATTGAGACAAAAATACAAAAATTGAGACTATCCACACAAAACAGCGATGTCTGGTTATCCTTTTTTAAACTTACATGTTCAAGTTTATAGGCTACAAGTCAGCTTTGTGATAGAACATAGTACATTTTTTTTCAGCCTATAATGTATATTTTTATGTTACATATACTTAATTAATTTATGTTACATATACTTAAATATTACATTTATATCAGCTATTAAAAAAGATTGTAAATTAACATCCCAACACAGATTTTACTAGCACTCTTGTGCATTTCGACAATAAAATAAACCGGCAGCTAACGGCAATGTTAAAAAGTACTTTTTTCTTTATTTACGCATGCAAAGATTAAAGTTAAACTGTTATTGAGATCCCAAATACATTTGTTATGCATAATATCATTGTGACTGCTGCAGCCATGGTATTAACAAAGTACCCTAATTATTACGATGTAACGAGAGTATAGTTTCTAGCTATACAGTAAAAATTAGTGTGTTGCTGAACATTATGCTGCTAATGCTGTTAACTTGTATTGTTTAGAATATGTACTTAAATTAATTGCATGCATTGAATGCCAAAATAAGGATTTACGTGGTGAAATCATTGGAACCACAAAGCAACCACCTGTTCAAAAGTCTGACCTACTGACCAAAATTCACCTTAGCATATTCGATATACTGCTAATAAACTCTGCAGTGTAAGTGCATTTGACCACATTCCCCCCTGCGCCCCATTTAAGAATCGCCCACAACACTGGGCGCCCACAACATCCTAGACCTGTGAAGAGATTATCCGATGGTACCCTGGACCAGGCCGTATCCCGAGCTGATACCGTGGTGGCCATGGAGTAATGGAGTGCATGAGACTGATTCCTGAAAGGCTACAGTGACGAACGAGTCTACATTTGATCCTGTGGGCCAGCCTTACCTCCCGCTGGTGCCCTACCCTCACCTGCAACTTACACGATGGATGTCCAGCTTCTCCAGCCGGCGCCTAGACTGCAGCTCCACATAGGAAGTTTGGCCAGAAGAAAATGACCGTGCCTAACATAGCCTGGTTTCTCTCGAGGTTTTTTTTCCTTCACTTCGTCAACTGGTGAAGTTTTTTCCTCGCTACTGTTGCCACTGGCCTGCTCGGATCGGGACTTGTGGAGCTGCGCTTCGGTGGATTTGCTCTTCAGTGTTTGGACTTTCAGCAGTGAAACTTAAACCACACTGAACTGAACTAAACTCTAAAACCTGGACTTTACTTGAACTTGTTAAGCTGCTTTGACACAATCTATATTGTAAAAAGCGCTATATAAATAAACTTGAATATTGACCTTAAATACGTTTCTTTTTCTGTCAGTCTTAGTACACGATGTGAAGCTTTAAATAGGAAAAATATAAACAAATCTGCAAGATGCTAATGGTCTCATCCGATTTAACCATCTATGCGAAGCTAAGCTAAAAGTGCTCCAACCAAATCAGGAGATCAGCTGAATGGATACGAAAATGGTAAACTTACTATAGGAGAGTTGTAAAATAAGCCTATTTTCACAAAAAAGTGGAGTGCACCTTTAAGCAATTTTATTCAGGTTTCAGCAATGTTTTTTATTATACAAAGTTGACTTTTTTTGTCAGTTTGACTAATGTAAATTGAGATTGCTAGTTCAGTTGATTAAATAAAAAATAGGCAGTAACAATTTGTACAGTTTAATCTATATTAAAGTATCAGAAAATATATGTATCAGAATATAAAAAATTCAAAAATGCTAAATAAAAAGCAATAGCGTAAACACGCTGTGATGTTCCGTGGCCACAGATATGCTGATAGATAGATAGATAGATAGATAGATAGATAGATAGATAGATAGATAGATAGATAGATAGATAGATAGATAGATAGATAGATAGATAGATAGATAGATAGATATGGATGGATGGATGGATGGATGGATAGATATATAGATAGATGGATGATAGGTGGATGGATGGATGGATGGATGGATGAATAGATAGATAGATAGATAGATAGATAGATAGATAGATAGATAGATAGATAGATAGATAGATAGA
>CAIGQW010004318.1:1637758-1677773 GCA_903798125.1 Danio choprae | reverse complement strand
ATGGATGGATGGATGGATGGATGGATGGATGGATGATAGATAATTTATTCATCCCAAAAGGAAATTCATTATTTGACTGCATTATTGCCTTGCTTATTGTGTAAAACAATTTTCCACACTGTGAATAATGTAATGACAAAAAGTCAAGACAACAAATATTTTTATGTTGCTTTAACTTATTTCAATAAGTTAGTTTCAATTAAATTGTTTAAGTTATACAAAGTTTAACTTAATGTTTTTAATCAGTTTGATTGATGTTCAGATGACTAACAAAGTAAATTTGATTCAGCTAAAAGCAAGAATTTGTTTACAGTTTACAGTTTATATAGCCGCAATTAAAATTACTTCAAATTTTGAACTATGAATATTCCATCATTTTTGATATCAGCCTGTTATTCATCTTTGATTTACAATCAATTTTAGTTTAGATCATTTTCACTGTACTGGCAGCAAATCTCGTTTGATTTAAAGGCGGTATTGTTTACGTTTCCAGTGTAAAATATCAGTCATGGGTTGCTGTATTTCCATAAACAAGAGGTGCTCTTTTACGTAAGCGGACAAAGAAATTTCCAGGAATGGATCACTGTCCCGCATCATTAGGTCCCGTTCAGTACATGCAAGCTTTTCTTTAATTTACATTCATTGGCAGGAAGACAGCTGGCTGAGTTATGGCACTCTGGAGAGAGGAGGGCAATTCCACAATCCAGGCTGACAGTAAGAACCGCCTCCATCCCCACACACAGCCCTCCGAAGATAGCGAGGTGGAAGAATAATAAACAGAAATACAATCGAAGATAATGATTATTTTAATTGCATACATTATAAAATGCGCAAAACGTTGTGTGAAACTTCACAGAGTCTTGACTGCAGAAGCGCAATTAGCAATCGCAGTATGAATTCATATCTAATCTTCCTGCCACTCCAACACCATGCTTCACTAAACCTTCCTTCACATGCAGAGAGAGTTTGCCAAGCACAAATATTCCCCTCATAAATGTGCCTTTGAAAAAAAAGCGGAACTGCCACAATGAGGTTGTATATAAAACAGCGTTATCTCCAGAAGATATATAGCACATCTGAAGTGTTAGAGAAACAGTGTTGCATTGAAATCAAAATTTACATCTCCTAATGGCCGTCTTCACAAAACCATGCATACAAAGAGACATTTAGCAGCCAGCTGATGATAAGATGTAGACCCCACTGGCACATTCTTCTCTCTCATGCAGGCTTTAAATGAATCGCTAAGAATGAACCAAAGAAAAGATTTGATAGCTCGTATATAACAAGTCTTGCATGATAGGAATTTCCCCCCATGATTGTGTGCACCAGCCAGACACACTCATTACACTTATCATTATTTCACAACGACTGCTGTTTGTGCAGGTTATTTGCACACTGCTGACAGCTCTAACGATATTCTCCCGCCACATATATCATGTGTAATGATCACACATAACTAGCTTCCAGATTCTCACACCTTGGTCCCCATTAACTTGGGCTTTCATGCCTCATTTCTGAATTAGAAAAGTAAACTGTCTTGCATGCTGTCACAAAACAGCCATCTGTGGAAAAGCATTAAAAAAATGTCAGTGATCGTCACTGTTCCTCCTAAGGTTAATTTACTAAAAGGTATGACGTTATCATGCACAAAAATAAATGAACCTAACACTCCACACTGGAATAACATGGATCTATTATGAATTAAACAACAAAGCTCAAATTATCATTGGAGTAGCAGTATAGAAAGGTGAATGTTTCACACCCAGCGGACAACATAAAAGCAACATAAAAATTGCCAATGAGATTGATGTAAAAAAAACCAAAAACATGTCAAAAATCAAATTTGATGTCAAAACCTTGAAGTCCATTTGACATCCACACATCGATGCCCTTTTGACACCAAAATAACGACACAAAAATTAATATAAGAAATTTGATATATCTGAAAGCTTCAATTTGCAAATTTCCACTGGATTTTGTATCCCTACAATGCATGTAAACTTACTTGAGGTCAAAACTATCAAATTGACATCTAACATTGTCAGTAAAAATAGATTACATGACAGTACTGTAATCGAATTTTGATGTGTTTTTTCACTCCAATATCAAATTTATGTCATTTTGACATCAATTGACATCTAATCGATTTGCATTTTGACTTGTTTTTTTTATGTTGTTTTGACATCAAGGTGCCTGCTGGGCAGTTGTCTAGTTGAAACACTAATATTGAGTGAAAAGAAATACTATAATTTGTATAGAGTGGTGCACATGAATCATCTGACAAACCTGATAAGCCTAATGCAAACACAAACAGAGGAATGAACCAAACCTACATTGACACATACACCCTAAAAATACTGGGTCTTTGTAATCCAACGTTTGGTCAAATATGGACAAGCCAAATGTTGGGTCAATCAGTATTTAGCAATTCAATTTAAATGATATTTTTTAACCCAACAGTTGGGTTTGTCTATTTTTGACCCAATGTAGGGTCACGACTACCTAGAATTCTTTTTAAAGTTACCCCATACTTTTTACATTATTTTACATTTCACAATATCACTGGCAATATGGTTGAATTAGTTAAAGCACATACATCTATGGAAGATATAGATCGATATATAATTTATACATGCTGTTGAATGTTTGATTCTGATTGGCTGATGAATGTTTTAAGCTGTGCAGCTGTTATTTTCAGGGAACTGCACAGCTAAAGTTCTTGACCACTTTAGAGTTTCATAACGCTATGCTTAATGTTTTCAGTAATTTCACAGACTACAGCAAAGTGTCAGAAATAAAACGAAACAGAACGTTTGACAAATGCTTTAAAAAAATATCTGTATAATATCTTTTGGTGTTGTAACTGTGGTGCGAGTTGAATAATTAAGTCCAGACTGTTGAACTATTAGAAAACAATGCACACTCGCTTCATGTCGATTTTGAATCACCACCTTGGTTGTTCATTATGTTTTGAATAATTCAACATTACTTCATCAATTATTCAGAGTTCTTACGATGCTGGAAATCCTTGAAAATGCTTGAAATTTGTGTTTTTAAGGTTTGAAAAGGGGGCAACACGGTGGCTCAGTGGTTAGCACTTTTGCCTCACAGCAAAAAGGTCGCTGGTTTGAGTCAGTTGGCATTTCTGTGTGGATGTTCTCCTTGTTGTTGGCGTGGGTTTCTCCGGGTCCTCTGGTTTCCCCCACAGTCCAAAAACATGCAGTACAGGTGAATTGAATTAACTAAATTGGCTGTAATGTATGGTTGAATACGTGTGTATGGATGTTTCCCAGTACTGGGTTGTTGCTGGAAGGGCATCAGCTGTGTAAAACATATGCTGGATAAGTTGGCGGTTCATTCCATTGTGGCGACCCCTGATGAATAAAGGGAATAAGCCGAAGGAAATGAAAAAGTTTTGAAAGTGCTTAGATTTTGGATAAAGTGCTTGAAACCTCTTGAAAAGATAATTGTGTTGCTTTCCTAATAATGGGTTACTAAATAAGTAATAAGAATTAACTATTTAAATATTTAGCTTATGCATAAAATGTCATCTCTGAAGTCTGAGCATATCACTGTCTTTTTTCAGTACATTTAAGTTGAGTAAATTACATTTAAGAGAGTAATGCTAGGCTTGGGGCAAACATGCCTTCAAAATTGTCCTAAGAATACTTTAGCATCTGATATAATGTAGTATAAAGTATGTAAATATGCAATTTGCCACACTTTGCTGGAAGTGCTGGAAAAGTTTGAAAATGCATCTGGAAATGGATTGAAAAGTGCTTAAATTTGACTTTGAAAATGTGTAAGAACCCTGCTTATTCCATCATATTACGGCCGTTATAATGAAAAGTCAATAGACCTATATATCACTACATCTCAACACACTTCTGTTTGTTATATTTTGTTGTGTCAGGGACCTTTTATGTGGACAAATATCATTAATGAATCACAATGTAATGTTTTAATAAGAAAATGTGTTTATAATTTGTGTAATTTTTGTGTTTGTGAGAATAATGAGAATATTCCGTCAGCACAAACACGGCATGCATAAAGACAAGCTTAGATTAAAGTCAAATTTGACAAATTTTATTTAGTCATAAAACAGCATTAAAAATATGTTACAGTCTTTAATAAAATAGGCTACAAAACAACCAGAAATATACAAACACAGAAAGCTTCGCATTTGTTGTGAGAATTTGTGTCGGCATTTTTGTTTGTGAGTGTCAGTTATAGGTGTAGTGATAAAACACTGAAATACACAAGCAAAAACAGGTGAGGAATCATTGAGTAACCTATAGGAAATAGGAAAATATAGCATGAAAGGAAACCTTAGGTCAAACCAAAACACATGAACAAAGAACACTAGAGGTGTGTTTGACTGATCCTTGAAGCAATTACAAATTTTGTCTGAATTGGGATGGTGCCAATGACACAGTGGCGTGATTTGATGTCATTAATGTTCCTCAAGGGCATTTCAAGAGCAGTCAGCTGGAGCAGTTTCCTTGACTCATGTGATGTATGTATGGGAGACTTTTTTTCTGACACATACAGTACAGTTATGTTTTGAAAAAAAAAATCAATTGCAATCTGACAAGAATAAAAGAAAACAATTCTGTTGCCATCACATCAGATGAAATGTCACATTCACAAGTGTGTAAAACAGCTGTTCCACAACAGATTTATGATGACAACCATGTGTGGTTTGTGTTCATTCTGAAACATTCTGCTCACAATTTTTCAAAACATTTTCATATAACCTCAAGTAAAATCAAAATTAATACTCGTAAATAAACTTTATTTGTTGATATTAAAATTAAGGGAAAATAAAAAGTTGCACTGACTTTATAAATGGTCAGTGGTGGCATTTTCCCATGTATTTGCAGATTTTAATTGCAATGCTGGACCTTGATCTCTGCTCTGACCATCTTTTGTGTGTGTGTGTGTGTGCGTGCGTGCATGCGTGTGTGTGTGTGTAACTAAGTTTTATATGCATTTTTGGTTAGAAGCGTAGAGTAGATATGGCGTGCAAACGCTGAAGATGTTTTGTTTATTCATTTTCTATTAAGCAGTTTAGAAGATCATTTTCAGCCAGTTTGGGGTTTTTGTTATATTGCTTTCTTTTATGTGGCACAGCTTAAAATCCTCTTTCCCTGATACTTCAACTTGTACATATTATTTTGCTGTTTGAATACTTTTTTTGTTTTTGAAAACTTATTTTGTAATATTTGGCTGTCGTTTTGCTATTTTGCCACCAATTCATCAAATTCAATCACATCAAAATGTTACCTCTTTAACCCCTAGAACTAAACTTTAAAGTCGTAACAGTATGGCTGCAATTTGTATGTAAATCAAATGTTATGGGGTGGTACTTACCACTGAATGTTACCTCCTTACCTTTTTCAAATGACTGGTTTGCTTGCTAGCTCACCACGAACAGTGTCAAACTTGGCACGTGGGATAGAGCAGACCGGGGTTTGATTTCGGTGAAAGATGGTTTCAGAAACCAGGTAGAACGAAACCCCAAGAAAGCTGTGTGACATTGTGGTAGAAGCAGGTACCCATGATGCCTTTTCTCTTTTATAGTTTCCTTTCAAAATACATACTATCGGGAACGCTATTTAGGGAAGTTGGCACGTGGGTCAGTCAATATCATGCTGATATATTAT
Organism: Danio choprae; assembly: GCA_903798125.1. Classification (NCBI taxonomy): domain Eukaryota; kingdom Metazoa; phylum Chordata; class Actinopteri; order Cypriniformes; family Danionidae; genus Danio; species Danio choprae. The sequence continues at coordinate 1,672,107 of CAIGQW010004318.1, read as the reverse complement.
GCATGATGACAAGCCAGCCGGCTTCTCGCTTAATGAAAAATGTTAAGATACGCAGGAATGTACACAGCAGCCCCTGGTGGATTTACAAGAAATGGTATTTGATGGTATTTATACCCAGTAACGTATTTGAGATGGTACATGGTACATGTACATGGTAGCCTCTAGTGGATTTGTGAAAACCAAAACTGCAAGAAGATGTTGTTCTCTGTTCTCAGAAATGTATCCCTGGACACATAATTCCAATGGGCCTGGGTTTTTTAATACAATGAAATGAACATGCTAAAATTCCAGAATCACAAGATGAATGTATGATTTTATGTTTATAGTATATGGTTGTTGAATGGGATGCTGTATTTCATTTAAAATGCTCCATATTGTACACATTTTAGCTTTAATAATATTTCCCTAAGAAACAGGCGATAATAAATCCTCAATGTATCTCTCAGGGTCCTCCATAATTCCTGTTCTTTCCAACAGTAAACACACTTGAATGCAAACAAGGTCTTAGTTAACTTCTTAAGGACGAAAATTCACAAAGCACATAAAATACATTTTCTCCATTTGTTTATCATATTGACTGTGCATTACGTTTTCCATTTATACCTCTACGAAACAGGATTGTGTGTCTCAGAGGGAAAATGGTACAGTATGAGTCATTTGCTCTGGTGATTCTGACAACTTCAGCGATCCTCCATTCGCTCAATAGTGCTCTAAATGTCAGGCATCTATATCTCAGAGTACAAAAGCAATAAGGCTTAAATGAAATTATTGGAGTTGATCAATGAGCCGCTGCATGGGTGACACTTAGGGGCTGAAAACAATTGGCTAGAGCTTGAAAACTGTGACAAGAGAAGAAATACAGCCTCTTGATGTCCTTTCCCAGACCGCAGGAAAACCCTCCAAAAGTCCATTATGTAATAGCCAACCGGCAGCAAAAGCAATACTGTATATGAGTTAGTCTAGAATTGCAGGTACATTTTGCATCTCCAAAATAAACCTTCTATTATTTTACAAAAACAAAAATGATCTCTTAAAAATAATGTTTATATACATATTTATTGACATTTTATTTAAATATTGACTTAAAGACTCTAGTACTTTAGTACATACATTAAATAAACTGTCTCAGTCTCCTGAACCATACATTCAGCTTCAATTACCATAAAATAATTCAAAATTGAAAGTTAAGGTCAAATTTTCACATATTTTTGTCTAATTTAAATAAACATTTGCATAAAAACATCTATTTCCTGTATTTGTAATTCAGTTATTAAATAAATACATTTTGTCTCCCTACGCTCTGTGTTACATCAGTTATAAAAAGACACAGCAATGTTTAAAGCTCTGATAGAAAAAGCATTTGGCATCCTCCAAGAGATGTCACTTTCTCTGGGAAGAAACTCTTGAAGAAACTGAGGCATGTCATTATTCTTCTCTCATTAATTTGTACAAAACGTTTAGGAAACACCATTAGATTAATTATTTGTCAGCTCTATTATTGTGTTTTTTCTGTGAATTTCTCATTCTCATTTTACAAGTGATAATATAATGAAAATGCATTAAATTCCTGGTTTGAGGTTAGCATATTACGCTAAAGCACCAAATGGTGGAAAATGTGAACTCTGTTATTGGCAATTCTGCTATGGTTAAAAGGTTTAACAATAGGGTAAACAACAGTTAGTAACAAAGTCAAACATGTTCCCTATCACATTTTGCATTCTTTTACATTAAGAATTGATTCACTGTAAATTTATACATTTGATGTACTGTATATCATCCCAGTTTAGGGAAAATTAATGGCAAATGCTTGAAATGTACCTGCAATTCTGGAATGAGTCATATATTATATATTATTCAAATCATAGAACTTAAAGAACAAACATGCATTGGATGATGCTAAAGAGAAGATAAAGATAACAACAGGATAAGATAACATTATTAGAATCAAATGTCCATTTTGATTTATTGCATCATGAACGTCATCCTGACAAATTGCACCATTAATACTGGGAAAGGCCAGCCCATTAATAAAACTATGAGACAGAAAGGAAGTCTGATATGGGCAATATACAGTGCATCTAGAAAGTATTCACAACGCTTCACTTTTTCCACATTTCTTTATGTTACAGCCTTATTCCAAAATTTATTTAATTAATTTATTTCCTCAAAATTACTACACACAATAGTCCATAATGACAATGTGAAAAAATATTTTTTTAAATTGTTGCAAATTTATTAAAAATAAAAAACCTGAAAAATCACATGTACATAAGAATTCACAGCCTTTGCTCAATACTTTGTTGATGCACCGTTGGCAGCAATTACAGCCTCAAGTCTTTTTGAATATGATGCCAAGCTTGACAAGATGTTCAATAGGATTTAGGTCTGGGCTCTGGCTGGGTCACTCAAGGACATTCACAGAGTTGTTGTGAAGCCACTCCATTGATATTTTGGCGGTGTGCTTTGGGTCATTGTCGTGCTGGAAGATGAACCATCGCCCCAGTCTGAGGTCAAGAGCACTCTGAAGCAGGTTTTCATTCAGGACGTCTCTGTACATTGCTGCATTCATCTTTCCCTCTATCCTGACTAGTTTTCCAGTGCCTGCTGCTGAAAAACATCCCCACAGCATGATGCTGCCACCACCATGCTTCACTGTAGGGATGGTATTAGCCTGGTGATGAGCGGTGCCTGGTTTTCTCCAAACGTAATGCCTGGCATTCACTCCAAAGAGTTCAATTTCATCAGACCAGAGAATTTTGTTTCTTATGGTCTGAGAGTCCTTCAGATGCCTTTTGGCAAATTCCAGGCAGGGAGTGGCTTCCGTCTTGCCACTACCATACAGGCCTGATTCGTGGATTGCTGCACAGATGGTTGTCCTTCTGTAAGGTTCTCCTCTCTCCACAGAAGAACGCTGGAGCTCAGACAGAGTGACCATCGGGTTATTGATCAGGCCCTTCTCCCCCGATTACTCAGCTTAGATGGCCGGCCAGCTCTAGGAAGAGTCCTGGTGGTTCCAAACATCTTCCACTTATGGATGATGGAGGCCACTGTGCTCATTGGAACTTTCAGAGCAGCAGATATTTTTCTGTAACCTTCCCCAGCCTTGTGCCTCGAGACAATCCTGTCTTGGAGGTCTACAGACAATTCCTTTGTCTTCATGTTTGGTTTGTGCTTTGACATGCACTGTCAACCCTGGGACCTTACATAGACAGGTGTATGCCTTTTCAAATCATGTCCAATCAACTGAATTTACCACAGGTGAACTCCAATTAAGCTGCTGAAACATCTCAAGAATGATCAGTGGAAACAGAATGTACCTGAGCTCAATTTAGAGCTTCACGGCAAAGGCTGTGAATACTTAAGTACATGTGATTTTTCAGGTTTTTTATTTTTTTTAAATTTGCAACAATTTCGAAAAATCTTTTTTTCACATTGTCATTATGGGGTATTGAGTGTAGAATTTTGAGGAAATAAATTAAATAAATAAATTTAATCCATATTGGAATAAGGCTATATGAATACTTTCCGGATGCACTGTAGTGAAGATGTGGACAATTTTTTTATTATTATTATTATTGAAAGTGCATAAAAATTTGGGCTGCATATTATATAGTTTCAGCACTGACATTCCAATGTGTGCATCACCAATAGTAACATCACAGGACAGTGGAGTTTGGATCAGTTGATCAGGCACCACAGAACAGGTGACTATAAAGTCATTGCAAAGCATGATAGATTAAACGGCTATCATATGCATATTTTTGTCTAGAGTCATTTTAATGTGTCTAATTTTGTCTTGTGACTTGTGAAGTTTAAAACATTTGGAGACAAGACATTATAATTTGTAACTTTAATTATATTTATATGAATAATTATATACAGTGTTATTTTACATTTGATTTTTCAATTTCTGTACACTCCCCAGAAAACCCTGAATCACTTTATGTACATCTGGTGAATACTGTATTTTGCGGAAAGCCAAAATAATATTGCATTGTCAGTTTTACCATTATTATACAGCCCTAATACAAACATATTTGTATCTTTAAATGTCAGATGTAAGAAATGTAATATCTTTAAAAGTGCAAATGTCAATTTGCTAAATCAGAATGGCTGAACATCAACAATTATTAAAGCCTGATGAAGTCGAAATTTCAACCACAAATTGCATGATGCTCATCTGTTCTTGCCCAGACATGTTTTGGTCTAATCAGTCTATTCTTTAAATTTGTTATTTGGTGATTTACCTACAGCATGGAGAGCACGTGTCTGCAGTTCAGGTATTTATTTCTTAAAGGACCATGACCTGTTTTTTCTTTCTTTCTTTCTCAGTCCTAATTAAGCACACCTGAATGCAGAAAACAAGTATTGTTGAAGACCTTGTTGGTTGTGTGTTCAACAGGGGTTTGTATTGAACTCTGCAGGCCATGTGTCATGAACGCTCACTCCATACAAAAGGCATAGGAACACAGGATTTATCAAAATACACAAATTTATTTACAAACACTCACTTCAAGGGTTCTGGAAACACAGGAGACTTGGGAAAGACATGGTGTGACGCTGTTCAGACAATACTGTACAATACCAGACAACAAAGGAAACAAACTCAGGGGTATAAATACAAGGGAAGGGATTAAACTGATTACATACAGGGGAGAGACGCAGGTGAATCATATGACGCTATCGACAGGCGGGCAAACTGAACAAAGGAATCACATGACATCAGCACATGGAACACAGAACAGACACCTGACACCATGGTCATCCAGGAACAGGATTGCACTGCTATATGTCCTGAAGCACCATTCGATACAAGGTATAATTTCGTTTTATCAAAACCATCTCTTTGATTGTTGTCTCATGATTGCATTCAGAAAAACAAACAAAAATATGTCTACTCATTTGTCCAGTGACCATTCTGAGTTCTTTTGTGGTTTGAATTAATTTACCCAACTGATTTGTTTACACCACAGGTCCTATTTTAATGATATAAATGCATGGTCTAATATGCACGACACGGATGCACTGAGGGCATGTCCGAATCCCCTTTTGTTAGTTTAACGATGGGAGAAATGGTCCGTGTGCATCATTATCAAGTATTATTTTGAACACAATTCTGGTAATCAGGTTACTGTGTTTTCATGGAATGTTATACTGATTTATAATGGATAATATTTATGATTAATCATTATGCTATGTATATTTAGCATCTAGAATATCTTTAGGTGCCTATGAATGTTGACACGCATGTTAATGCTGTATAAAGGTTCTTGATGTGATGTTGGATTTCACTGTCGCACATGATAATAATGAATATTAGTATTGACATAATTTAAAATGCAATAAATGTTTAAACTTTTCTTTGTCTTCCATGAACCTCTTGTTATAAAAACTACTGCGTTTTTTTTTACATTTTTGAGAAAAATCTCAAAACTTTTCATATGGTAACTGTTTTAAGCATAGTTCAGTAAATGTACAGTAGTCTCTTATCTAAAAAGAAAAACATAAAATCATTAAGAAATACTAAAATTAGAATACAATATTTTCAAGTGCCTATTTTAGTACATTTTTGTTTATCCATATATTTTTTAAAATATAGAAACAAACCATGTCTTTTGGTGTGACACTTGTGTGATAATTTTAAATTGGGCAAATTCTTGGAAAACTTTAATTAGTTGAAGGACCTTATACAAGATCATGTGACTGAAGCCCCCTGTGAAGCCTAGGATGTGCACCTGTAAAGTTTTGTTGTAGAATGTTTTACATATTTAACTTTTTTTGGAACCACTATAAAAGTTGTTGTCCTTTGGTGTGACACCCCTATATTTATTTAAAAAGTCTGACAAGTCATAAAGAAAAAAGATACTATTCATAATTTTATATAAAATGAATAGCACTATATGAAGATACATGTTCAACAATGAAGATAAATCAAGGTAAATTATTGTGAGTAGTTTTTCTTAAATTTTGTTATGTCACACGATCGGACATTTAAAAAAACAAAAAAAACAAGGAATTGATAAAGTCAGTGTCCATTTTCTCAAACATCAGACTTCGAACTACATATAACTATTTCTTTTTAAAAATGTGTTTTTCAAAAGAAGCATTTTTTTTTTTTACTGCCAACTGTATTTGTCAAGGGGTGTCACGGTGGCGCAGTGGGTAACACGATCGCCTCACAGCAAGAAGGTCGCTGGTTCGAGCCCCGGCTTTGTCATTTGGCATTTCTGTGTGCAGTTTGCATGTTCTCCCCATGTTCGTGTGGGTTTCCTCCGGGTGCTCCGCTTTCCCCCACAAGTCCAAAGACATGTGATAGAGGTGAATTGGCCGTATTGTATGTGTGTGAATTGGCGTAGTGTATGTGTGTGAATGAGTATGTATGGATGTTTTCCAGTGATAGTTTGCAGCTGGAAGGGCATCCGCTGTGTAAAACATATGCTGGATAAGTTGGCAGTTCATTTCGTTGTGGCGACCCCAGATTAATAAAGGGACTAGAAAATGAATGAAAATGAATGAATGTATTTGTCAACTACTCATATGCACAAAAAGAATCAGGTGTGCTATTGTCTAAGACACACGTTTTGCCTTTGCATGTTGCAGATTTTTGACATCTGAATAAAAGCATTTTCTTAAAGGTGTTGGCAAAAGATCATTTTACTGTGTCCTTGTTTTTTACATGTACTTACCAAAATTATAAAATGCCTATTTAACATAACACTAAACTCAAATATTTTTTTCTTCAAGTAGGGGAGAGCGGGGATAAAAGTTTTTATTATAACCATTTTTTTATAAAAACCTATTTTTAAAAGATAATGTTATAGACAGAAATGCATATTTTTGCTGTGGTTACTAGCTCATAAGTGTGGTCTATCAATATTGGGGGGTATTTTGAAAAAATGTAGAACAACTTCCAAATAATTTCGCTTTAAACATAAATTGCGCATTGTTACTTTTGACCCCGTCAGTATGGACAAAAGCAACACATGGGTGGGTCAAATGTAACACAACAATATTTGCTAAATTTACTGCCTTAATTTTGTTTATTTTAAATATATCTGACTATGACCTTGTTAATGTTAACTGCAAACATATTTTGTCTTTTCTTTTTTGTCCCATATTTTGTCCTTTGTATTAAACTGTATTTTCATTTTAAATTTCTGTTTCATCAAATGTTTTAAAAGCAATCCAACAATGCAAAATGTTACAATGTTCAATTTCTTTTTATATTATTATTGTTGCCATTATGCATTAATTTTAGAAAACAAATTAATCAATACCTCACAGCAAGAAGGTGGCTGGTTCGAGTCCCGGCTGGGTCAGTTGGCGTTTCTGTGTGGAGTTTGCATGTTCTCCCCATGTTTGCGTGGGTTTCCTCCGGGTGCTCTGCTTTCCCCTACAAGTCCAAAGACATGCTGTATGTGAATTGGGTAAGCTAAATTGTCTGTACTGTATGATTGTGAATGGGTATGTATGGATGTTTCCCAGTGATGGGTTGCAGCTGGAAGGGCATCTGCTGCGTAAAACATATGCTGTATAAGTTGGCGGTTCATTCCGCTGTGGCGACCCCAGATAAATAAAGGGACTAAGCCGAAAAGAAAACGAATGAATGAATATTAATCAATACACTGAAAACATTAATGTGGAAGTGAAAAATAATGTTTGTCTATTAGCAGTGGGACATCAATAACAGTGTTACTTTTGTCCCCACAGGAACTCTTGCCATTTAAACCTGATTTATTTTTTAAGTGAAAAAGACTTCAAACTTAAGGATGTGTTATTGCACTAAATAACCTGTAGATTGATCATTACTGTGATGCATGCAAAGAGAAACACAACGTGTAATAAGAAAAAAAAAAAGATCTGCTACAATAATTTACTTTCTTGCACTTAAAAACTGAAATTCGGCTGCCAGTAAAAAAAGCAATCACATGCAAATGGCGACAACAAGAGCGACCAACCTTAAATAATTGGATAGATGCAACTATTGAGATTTATACAACAGAAAAAACACTGCTGTAGTTAATTTAAAGAAGGATACTTTCCTGGGAATATGGAGGAAATGGGTTGAATATATTTCAGTTAGAAGACCTGATTTTGTTGCTATAAACAAATAGAAGATGCTCAACTGATAGATAAACACATGCTAATGTGTGTATACGTACATGGTTACATATGTATTCTGTTATCCCTATGTGTATAATGAAGGTGATCATTTGAGATTATTCTGGAAGGAATTGTATTATGACATGCGTTCTCACCCTGGATGTAAATAATCTTTTAATTAGTTTTTTTATGCTATTTTTCTTTTTATAATTTAACAAAATTTGAGTACTATGTACGATTAGTACATCTGACAATAATGTATGTTATTTAACACACTGAGACATACTGAGATTCAAATGTACATTGAAATATTGTATGATTGTACTCAATTGAGTGTTAACAATAAACATCAAATAAACAAAAATGAAATTCGGACTTAACCGCAGGACACAGTCCCGAAATCAGGTGATATTTGGCATCTCCATTAAGGGTTGAATGTGCTGTTATAGCCTGGAAAGCAAATGGTTTCAGGGCTTCAAGGAAATCGCTTTGTTACTTTTGTCCCCGCTCTCCCCTAGATGTTTATTATTATTATTATTATTATTATTATTAATTACTTAAATGTACAATTGCACAAGTGCCTCTTGTTGAATGTGCTTACATTTACAAATATTCAACACTCAAACAACAGGTTAGTTTGAAGGCACAACACCTCCTGTAAAAAATCAATACAGCAAATTCTTTCATATTAACACCATACATCTGACACTGTTTTTTATGGATAGAGTGTATGATGTGCCTGGTTATCATTTTATTTGTAAGGGTATATAAAAGGGTGAGAGGAAGTATTGTGCGACAGCAGAACAACAATCAGCCAGGTTACATCAGGGTTTATCCTCTTTAACTGGATCAGAGTTCAAGGTGTCTATACCAAATAAGTCATGTACAAACAGCCTCATGTTTTCACCAATGAATGAGACGTGTCAGAAACAAGGCCATCTCACTTCATCTCTCTGCTGCTGCGCTATTGGGTAATAGCCTTGCTTTCTAATGTGCAGTTGTTTGTTTCCCAGTGGAAATGGTGGATCTCTAATTAGAAACAGCCAGTGTCAATCTGTGTGCTTACACTTAGTCCTCGGATCCTAAAGAATCACTGTGAAAGATGAGGAAAATTGCTTAATGTCCTGAGAGGAAATTAATTGGTCAATAGCAATAGCAGACAAATAAAACACTAATGAAAGCCTTGGTTTGTGGCACTCGCCTCATTTTGAGAGCTGTGTTATTTAATGTAGTTAGCCTGGCCATTCAATTATCCATCTTGCCTTCCTCTTTTATTCAGATGTTCACCCACTCGCTCATTTAGTCTCCATCGCTTTTTCTTTCAAAGCGCCGGTAATGAATTTCACGGGGTTATGCAGTCTTTACTCAATAAGATTAACGTCACATAGGCATTTATTATTGGGTTAGCTAGACAAAACCGATATGTGTTACTCAAACTTCTACCTGATCAAATTCTCCTATGTAAAATATACTGCCTCAGTAATGTAATGTTTTCTTCATTAAAGTATAATAAAATCCCACTAACCTGCATTAATACACACAGCTGCCTCTGAAACAGAAAGCTAGGAAACAAAGAGCTTTGCCATTAAGAGCCATCGTTATTCAGTGCATTTAGCATTTCTCGACCTGTCTATTGAGTAATGTGGCTTTTAAAATAAATGGAAATCATTCTGTCACGACCGCTCACTTTTACATATGCTCAGGAACACGGGAATTATCAAAACACGAATATTTATTAGCAAAGACACAGGAATACACAGGGTGCTTACAAATTAGGATGACGTGTAATACCGGACAAGGAACAAACTAAACACAGGGACTACAATATACAATACTATATACATGCTACCCCTGGGAGACATTATTAGAAGACATGGGATCAGCTTCCACTGCTATGCAGATGATACCCAATTATATATTTCAACAAAACCTGATGAGACATCTGAACTGTCTAAACTAACTGAATGTATTAAAGATATTAAAGACTGGATGACCAACAATTTTCTTCTCCGAAACTCAGACAAAACAGAATTATTACTTATTGGGCCTAAATCCTGTACACAGCAGATCTCACAACTTGACCTGCAATTAGAGGGATACAAAGTTAGCATTAGCTCTACTGTAAAAGATTTGGGCGTTATATTAGACAGCAATTTATCTTTTGAAAATCATATCTCCCATGTCACAAAAACCACCTTCTTTCATCTGAGAAATATCGGTAAGTTACGAAATATGCTATCCCTCTCAGATGCAGAAAAGCTAGTTCACGCTTTTATGACCTCTAGGATGGATTACTGTAATGCTCTGTTCGCTGGTTGCCCAGCATCTTCTATTAATAAACTTCAGCTAGTACAAAATGCAGCTGCCAGAGTTCTTACCAGGTCTAGAAAATATGATCATATCACCCCAATTTTATCCTCCTTACACTGGCTGCCTGTTAAGTTCCGTATTGATTACAAAATATTGCTTCTTACCTATAAAGCTTTAAATAATGGAGCTCCTGTTATCTAACTAACCTTCTGTCTCGTTACAATCCAACCCGCTCTTTAAGATCTCAAAACGCAGGGCTTCTGGTAGTACCTAGAATAGCAAAGTCGAGTAAAGGAGGTCGAGCCTTCTCATTTATGGCTCCTAAACTCTGGAATAGCCTTCCTCAGACACACTCTCTCAATTTAAAACTAGATTAAAGACTTATCTTTTTAGTAAAACATACACTCAATGCGTCGCATAACGGTATGGTGTATTAGTGTACTCCTCTTGTCTTAATACACCAGCCATTGTGTTAGAAACTCTCATATGCTTTACATATTTGTTATATAACTGCTATTTTCATCTATAACAATCCATTTTCTTTCTGGTTTAAATACACTATGAACAGCAGCTACGCTAAATATTTTCTTTATTTTCTATTTCCACCTGGGGATACTCATCCCGAGGTCCCTACAGATTTGCAGCGCCATCGATGCAATCCTAGACCTGTGAAGAGATGATCCGAAGGTATCCTGGACCAGGCCGTATCCCGAGTGGATACCGTGGTGGCCATGGAGGAATGGAGTGCATGAGACTGATTCCTGAAAGGCTACAGTGACGAACAAGTCTACACTTGATCCAGTGGGCCAGCCTAACCTCCCACTGGTGCCCTACCCTCACCTGCAGCTTCCACGATGGATGTCCAGCTTCTCCAGCCCGGCGCCTAGACTGCAGCTCCACATAGGAAGTTTGGCCAGAAGAAAAATGACCATGCCTAACATAGCCTGGTTTCTCTCGAGGTTTTTTTTTCCTTCACTTTGTCAATTGGTGAAGTTTTTTCCTCGCCACTGTTGCCACTGACCTACGGAAACGCGGGGAGCACATGCAAACTCCACACAGAAATGCCAACTGACCTACGGAAACGCGGGGAGCACATGCAAACTCCACACAGAAATGCCAACTGGCCCAGCCAGGACACGAACCAGTGACCTTCTTGCTGTGAGGCGAGAGTGCTAACTACACAGCCACTGTGCTTCCCCTAATCTTTAACATGTTTGCCCTTAAACGTTCATTTTATATTGATATATATTTTAGGGTTTGCATAAAAACACTGTTTTATCAGAGAAGTCATAGACAATTTTCTGAAATATAAGATTCAGTTTATGCCACATATAATTAATTTCGGTATCCACTAACAATGACTGAATGTCACACAGCTCTGACAGAAATTATGATGTTAAGGCTGTAATGTGAGAAGTAGAACCTGGACCGTTTTATCTTCCAATAATAAGACCAACTCTGGCCTTTAAAGCCAATGGAGAAAATGCATAGGCGTAAGCTTTGAGCAAATTAAGGCCCTTCAAAAATCACCTCTAATTTAACCTCCTTCATTCAGCACTTTGAAACTGAAGGTCAAATTGAATGCCGGGATAATAACCACACAAAACCACTTTCTTGGTACCATAGGACTATTTTAAAAGGTCACTGTTCTCTACCATCCTCATCTTAAAATATATATTTTTAAAAATATACGTTTTTTTAAATATATATATATGAATTTTGAGAATTTTGAACCACCAGTATTGGCAACTAACATATTACTTTAGTTACAAAAAGCAAAAACAAACACGTAACTGTAATCTGTTTTATTCATTCATTCATTCATTTTCTTTTCGGCTTAGTCCCTTTATTAATCTGGGGTCGCCACAGCAGAATGAACCGCCAACTTATCCAGCATATGTTTTACGCAACGGATGCCCTTCCAGCTGCAACCCATCACTGGGAAACATCCATACACAGTCATTCACACACATACACTATGGACAATTTAGCTTACCCAATTCACCTGTACCGCATGTCTTTGGATTGTGGGGGAAACTGGAGCTCCAGACAGAAATGCCAACTGACCCAGCCGAGGCTCGAACCAGCGACCTTCTTGCTGTGAGGCGATCGTGCTACCCACTGCGCCACCGTGAGGCCCTAATCTGTTTTAGCTACTGTGGAAAAAAGTAAATCTAATTTAATTTAATTATTTATAAAAAGGTAATGTTTATGAAAGAAAGTACATGTGAATATGTATATAAAGCTAGGATATGAAGAAGAAGAATTTGTTTGTTTCTTTGCCTGGTGAGTGAACAACGACAAACTGAGTGCAAGAAGATTTAGTGAAAAAAAAACAAGTTGGTATTGTGCAGGTGCAGCAGTTTTCAAGGCCAGGTCTGTCGGGGGTTGGCTATTTAGGAAAAATTAAGGATCAAACATTGGTTTTGTATTCTTGGATCTTGTTTGTAGGACATGTAGGACATGTAGGACATCTAATTTTTCTTGCAGTTCAATATCCCAGGTTTATTGACTTGGTGAGACCCAGGATCTTAATGTTAGCCGTGTCTGTCAGAACTCTGCAAATGATTGAGGTGGTTGTCCCAACTCTCAAAGTGGATTACTACATTGACTAGATAGGTGTGGCTTCAGGTGTAGGTGTAGCTTTTGGTGTGGTTACAGCAGAATTTGGCTATCAATCATTACAATGTTCAGATATCTCCCTCAACACTCTCCAATGGCCATGACAGAGATCTCTTTCTGGGAAAAAGTTTCCAGTGGTTTTCAAGTTTTCAGTACGTTTTTCAGTAGATTGATGTGATATAACTGCTCATCTCTTTGTTCCACCATGGTGCATTGTCTTTTCCAAAATGCCTACTGGGCCGTATGTACTGGGACCAAGACACAATACCTTTACTGAAATTCCAGCTTGGGTGGGCCTGTCATGCAATCACTTCTGGGTGCTCTGGGACTACACTAGATGCTTCCTCACACATTCAATCTGCTCCTTGACATTCTCAATGATAATGTGATGAGGGGCTAGCTGTAGACCACAGGGCTGCTTGCTGAACAGCAGCTCAAGGGGTGTGAAGCATGTATAGATGTATGGGGTACTTTATTTTGAACAGTATGTTTGGGAGCATGATATCCTTCTGCCACCACTTACTGCAGCATCTGCTTTAATGTTTGATTAAACCTCTTGACCAAAGCAAATGTTTATGGGTAACAGACAAAAATATGGAGTGGTTTTAACTTGAACAGGCAGCAAATGACCTTCATCAGTATATGAACGTTTTTCTGATTACAATAGCTGAATAGAAGGAAGAACTTTTTGCAATGAATTAAGCAATGGCTTTTTGAAGGGTAACTGCTTCAGGGTGTCACATTGTGGATCATAGTCCATGATGTGGGCCCACCAGGTCCATTCCTATGCAAGTGAAGGGTGCTTCAAGGATGGTGTAGCAAATTGACTCACAGGAAAATATGAATTATTAATCATAACTATTTATACATTATTATGCATATTTGGATTATTTATATGTAGTAACTTGATGTAGCTAAGTTTATTCCATGTTTATTGTTATATTCCATGTTCATTTGTATTCATTTTCATAATATAATTTTTGGTGGCCAAACTTGGTCTTGAAGGGCCAGTGTCCTGCAGAGTTTAGCTCCAACTTGCTTCAACACACCTGTCAGAATGTTTCTAGTATACCTGGTAAGAGCTTGTTTAGCTGGTTCAGTTGTGTTTAATTGAATGTTGCAGCTAAACTCTGCAGGACACCGGTTCTCCAGGCCTGAGCTTGGGCACTCCTGGCTTAGAGCATGTAGCTAGATTGGAATCATTAAAGGGACTTTGATGTAAGCAATTATTGTGACAGACTCAACACTTGTCAAATGTGCACAAAAGTTTTTTTTAGCTAAGGTGATATAAAATTACCAATCGGAACAAACACATATACACAATCTAGCATACATAAAGGGTAGAGCAGGGCTGCCCAACTCTTTTTTTGGAGATGTACCTTCCTGCAGAGTTCAGCTGCAACCTTGATGAAACACACCTGTCTTTAATTAGAAAGTGCTCCTTCAGATCCTACTGATGCCGCGGTCACACTAGAGTTTGAGCATGCGAAATTCTGTTGTACGGCGCTGCGAAAAGGTGCGGGATTAAACAAAATGATTAGACATTTAGGGCCTCACGGTGGCGCAATGGGTAGCACAATCGCCTCACAGCAAGAAGGTCGCTGGTTCGAGCCTTGGCTTGGTCAGTTGGCATTTCTGTGTGGAGTTTGCATGTTCTCCCCGTGTTGGTGTGGGTTACCTCCGGGTGCTTCGGTTTCCCCCACAAGTCCAAAGATATGTAAATTGGGTGAGCTAAATTGCCAGTAGTGTATGTGAGTGAATGATTGTGTGTGGATGTTTCCCAGTGATGGGTTGCAGCTGAAAGCGTATTCGCTGCATAAAACATATGCTGGATAAGTTGGTGGTTCATTCCGCTGTGGCGACCCCAGATTAATAAGGGAACTAAGCCGAAAAGAAAATGAATGAATGAATGAATGAATGAATGATTAGACATTTACAAAAGGGAGTGATTGGTCCATATTTTAAATTTCAATCCAGAGAGGTAATGTTTTGATCTTTGATTGGTCTTACGCAGTCACGTGATGCGATTTCACAAGTCAGAGTTCACCAAGCTTGAACTTTGCAATGCAGTGAACTGCGAAACTTGTTGCACAAGCTTGCGTTTCCAGACTGACGCATTTACATTCGTTTGAATGGAAGTTTGAATGGGGAGAAAAGTCCAGTGTGGATGCGGCTTTAGTTGCTTCAGTTGTGTTTGATCAGGGGTGGAGCTAAACTCTGAAGAAACTGGGGAGTGAATGAACAAGCAAAAGTCAGTTGAACAATCTAAAAAACCTTAAAACTTTTTTATGGGGGCTACAAGTGTATTCTAATTATTTAAAATGTACATTACTTGCATATGTCTCAGCCACTGGGGAAGCGTTCAGTGCACTCTCAGACTAAAGTCTTGGTTGATTTCATAGTGTTGAATTTCTTCTTTCTGATTTAGAAGAAGAGTGAAGCCAGGCTGGAGCATATGGGGCACTCGTAATTAAAGGTAAGTACATAACTCTTCCTACCTGTGTTGTTCTTGTCTGTCTATTTTCCTTGTCTCTCTGTTGAAGTAGCCTTTAAGTACTACAGAAGCCACCCCTACCACACAATCAAAGTAGATTCACGGTGTTGAGTGTAAAATTCTGATGAAAATTCTTATACAAACTATATGTAAGTGATATAGACCAATGTACACAGGATGAGGACAGGATTAATTTAATGGCAAACATGTAACGGGTAACAGTGAGTAATTTGGAAATTATATAATAAGGCATGCATTAAAAGTATACTATATCAAAAATGATAGACAACACAATAGTGACACAAATACTGTCCTGAAAATGGGCAGGTTAAATTATAGACCAGTCTGTTTGTGAATTAATATAGAAGTCCTTAAGTGAGTGTCTTTCTCTTTCTATGGCCTCTTTCAAAGGGTTTGGAAACAAACAAAAATTATTTTAGGTCGTAAACCCTTTTATCTAAATATTACCATGATGACCAGAGACTTGTTCTGAGTTTATGTATCGGGGAAGCAACTATAACACATGGTCTGCTTGTTAGGTTATGAGTTTTTGTTGATTATATTTGTTAAATATAAGCAACATAAACAAACAAGCATCTCAGATGCTACAATGAGTTGCGGTACAAGAGGGTTGGGAAGAAGTCACCATGGTTATATGTGCTTGCAGATGAATCAGTTCTGGCAAAAGAGTTTTCATTTTATTTGAAGTATAGCAAGATGGACAATGCACAGGTTGTCCATGGACACACAGCTCAGCAAGACTGTTGGGGTTGCAGGTGGGTTTACACGGGTAGTCTTTGGTAGTGACAAGGAAACACACTGAGCAGACACTTGATTTACCACTTCCTCTTCTACCTGGGAGGTGGTCGGGTCATCAGTCAGTACCTGGAGGTGGGCAAAGTGGGTCAGCTTGGCAACCAGAGACTGGACCAGAGTTTTTGTTGCATCTCTACTGAACTGTTGAGCAACGCCAGACCAGAGACAGACCCATCCTGGCCATAATTTTGCTCTTTAAAGCTTCATAATATTTGTTTTGTGGCAGGCACAACTAATAATATGGTAATCTCACTGATCTGGTGCATGATCAACTAAATATTCAGGCCCAGGAATGAGAGAGGAAGAGAGAGTGAGTTTCCATAGGGGAATGAAATATCAGATATCAGCTTTAGTCTTGTGTCTCCAATCACTTTTCACTTGTCCACAATTTCCACCATTTGTGGTGAGTTGAGTGACAACACAGATAAATCCCTGCAGGGTCATTTACTGAAAACGGTACATTTGTATTGTGCAGGTGCTTGGAGGAAGTGCAAGCTAGTATCCATGAGTGGAGAGACATGCCGATCTTTAGTTGCTCAAGTCTGCAATGGTAATGAAACAACAGCATTAAAGGTGTTTGTATAGTTTAAGCTCACTCTGTCCTTCGAAGCGCACGCTTATATGCACATCTCCTAAATTGCCTAAGGTGCAGACGATCAGCACATGCTCCAGGTTGATTGCGGTGGATGTGCTGTTCCCATGACAACACTGATCTTACACAGGTAGACTCTGCTTCACTTATTTTTGATGTGCATAATGCCTCCTGCCATTTAATTTTTTAAAATATTATTAAAGCAATGCTATTCTGATGCTGTTCAGTACTTTTGTTTGAACTATGCAGTTAAAATAGCAAAAATGAGTCAAGCAAAATAGGATTTATTTTATATTTTAGTGGGTCACAATCCCCCGCTCTACACATTTTCTATGTAACTCTTGCTTAACAGGCCTGATCTAGATAGCCATTTCATTTTAACACAGCTCCAAGAAGGAACTGTGTTCTGATTGACATGTTCCCAACATAGTGTTCTACACCCTGCAGATGGGGATTTGGCTGAACTTGATGTTTACTTCATTAAAAACAAAGATGCACAGTACACTGTTTTGGATTGAATTTATTACAGAAGCGTGAAGGGTTATCTTACCACATAAAATTTAATTTTCACCCACTTTAATAACTTTGAATTAAACATGCTTCTTTCGAACTGGAATCATTGTAGGACATCCTGTGATTTCCAATTCGCAGGGCACTTACATTTGAATGGATCAAACCTCTGAAGCAGTAAGAGAAACATACAAAATGTGCAGAGCAGAAGATAGCGAGGACCCGAATGAAGGATGAACTGTAACTGTTCAGATTTATGTGTATGCTTTTGTTTTTTAAGGTTAATAGTTTAGATGTTATTGTTTTACATGGCTATTAAACGATTTCTTATGTTTTTAAATCGGTTTAACCTCAGCAGTAATCAGTGTTGAGTGCTACTGTAAGTTTAGCACAGGTTGGTTTAAATGTTTGAAAAAGATTTCAAAAACATTCGTTAGAAATTTAGAAAAGTATTCAAATTCAATGTTGCATTACTTTTAATTTGAACTTATGTCATGAAACACTATACACACAGAGACTGATAGTGTTGCTGGTGCTGCAGATGACTGGTGGCTGTTGCCTTATTTAAATGCCTTGGTGTCATTTGTGCTAGCAATCTGTAGCACCTATGGATACCCCCTTCCACCCAAGCTCCACTTGTGTATAGATCTGCTACAGGGTATTCATAGTTGTTATGTTTGCAGCAGCAATGTGTTATATTCTCAGACAGTATATCTGTGAATATACTGGCAGTAGCAAGTACTTGCTTTACACCAATATTATGCATATGCATATATGTATATATGCATATACATATAAACAAATTAGCAAACTAGCTCAAGATTTATGAATAAATGATATTTACAGAGACATATTAACAATGAATTCAGCATTCTTTTCATTTGAGTTGTCAAAAGTGCTAACTTCGGTACCAATTGGTACATTTTAAAAAGTGCATTTTCCTCTAACATTTGAGCACTGTTGATTGATTTTTTAAACACTGCTAATTGGCCATTGTGTTCACGTGCTTAACAGATATGACAGTAATTGGCCATGAAAGTCATTGGTTTACCACTCTTCACCGCTGTTCACCAAGTGCAAACACAGATACATGCACACTGGGACATTTCAAAGCTGACATATGTGATCCACTGATGGATTGACTGATCTACGTGGCTTCGAAACGCTCCAGTGTTCGTGTATCTGTTTGCTAATCTGTTCTTACTGTGGATGTTAAAGGTTAATGTCCCTTTACCATTTTTGTTGCATAAACACTTCCAATGTTTATTTCAGTGAAATCTATATCCAATGATCTTCCAAAGTTTATTTATTAAACCAACTGAGATGTTCATAGCTCAGCTGATACTCATCTGCTATTGGCTCATCAATGTTCAGTGAGAAAGACTTACTAATAGGTCATTGATTTTCAGTAGAGAACAAAACATAGTTCCTTGCAGGCCTTGACTGCATTACAGTTCCATACAGTCCACTATGATTTATGTTATTTAAAAAATCAGGTCAAAACAAAATATTTGGATTAGATGTGTAAGAAACTAGCCCACCACACACAGGAGTGATTTGAAAAACCTGAAAAATCTCCTAAAATTCAACATATGAGCATATGTTTTTAGGTGTGGTAAATGTAGTATGAGCCAAATTATTTATACTGGTACGTTAAATTATTAGAAAATAATGCATGCCTGAGGTAGTGATGCAGCCATGGGGTAAAGCTCATCATCCATTATTCCTTACATAATTCAATGAACTAGCATCAATTATTCATAACATTAACAAATGCCTTTCTTCTTCCACATGAGGGGGTTTGCCATCAAAACAGCTTTGCGTCCAGGTGAATCATTTAAGGTCCAATGAAGTATTGTGGAATGCACTGCTTTGTCTGATGTGTTGACATAGATTTAACTGAAACATGAAGACAGGGGGGGACCAAATTGAACAACCAATAGCCAATATCATTTTGATACATCAACATCACAGCTCAGCCAGCCAGAATTCTTTATGAACACTCTAAGTGACCAATGTATGAACAATGCTGGGTTGTCATAACCCAATGTCAAATATGGACAAACCCAACATTGGGTTAATTTTTTTGGTCAAACTTGACAATAAGCTTTCATTAGTTAATGTATTTACTAAGGTAGTAATGAACAATACTTCATCATATCAAATACTTCAAATCATAGTTCAACATTTACTAATGCTTTATTAAAAAAAGAGTTGTGCTTGTTAACATTAGTTAATTCACTATGAGTTAACACGAACTAACAACCTTATTTTTAGAGCAAGTCTTTAGCATTTCGAGTCCTGGCTGGACCAGGAGGCCTTTCTGTGTTGAATTTGCTTGATCTCCCCATGTCTGTGTGGGTTTCCTCTGGGTGCCCTGGGTTCCAAATAGGTATTGCTGCAGCCTGGAGACCTCCAAAATGGGAGGGATTACACCACAAGTAGGCTGGATGACTGCCAAAACACACCAGGTTACTGTGAGTTTGGGTTTAGGGTTGGGGTATGTGTAGACATTCATAAAACACAATATTGGACTCATCTACAAGACAAAAATAAAAACTCCAGGTTTGTACAGCCCACATAGAGCTCAAGTCCCACCCACTTGGAGCTGGCTTCGACCCTTCTCCTGGTTTCCCCCACACTCCAAAAACATGCAATATAGGCTGTGGTTTGTGAATGGCACACTGTAATTTTCACCCCATAGACTTCTATTGACACGCATGTAAATGCAGCAGACCGGAAATGCAAGCTTTGTGTGACAAGTTTTGCATGTTGCTACATTCCAAAGTTCAAGTTTGGCGAAGTCTGACCTGCAATTCACATCACATGAATGCATGAGACCAATAGAAGAAAATTCAGAATGTCTTACATACAATACAGAAATTCAAAGTATGGTGCAGTCACTTATTTTATTAGTGTCGCATTATCTTGTTTTATCCCACCCCTTTTTGTAGCACCTTACAACAGAATTTTGCATACATAAAATCTAGTGTGACAGCAGCTTAACACTGCATGTTTTGCATGTTTACTTAATGTTTCCTCCAAACACACTTGACTCAACTCATCAGCTCATTAGCAGATACTCTAGAACACAGGTGTCAATTCAAGTTCCTGGTGGGCCGCAGCTCTTCACAGTTTAGTTTCAACCCTGCTCCAACACACTTACCTCTACATTTCAAACAAGCCTGAAGGACTCAATTAGTTTGATCAGGTGTGTTTAATTAGGGTTGAAACTAAACTGTGCAGAGCTCCGGCCCTCCAGGAACTGGAATTGACACCAGTGCTCTAGAACCTGAACTGTGTGTCAGACAAAAAAAATGCTGGGGTACTCCAGGAAAGTGGTTTAGAATCCCTGGATAGGTGATTGATTTCAGCCAAAGCTTCAGCATCTTTTAAGGAGTGAGACATTTCAGAATCTAAAGAGCATTGGATTAGACAGAAGATTTGATGAGTAGCTGAACTGCACAGCGATGTCATAAAACTTTTTTATACAACTTGTTTGATATCATTTGATTTCGTTGATACAAATCATAAATCATTGGTGGATGTGAGAGACTGCAAGGTTATAATGCTTATAGAAATCATATATACATTTTTATTTTATATTATCAAATGCTTATAAAAATCTTCTAAATGCAAATTTTGGAGAATATTAGCTTAAATGACCTGGTGCTGTCAAAAGTACTTCAGTGCCAGTCAATACTGAAATTTACTGTCGGTACTGATGATACTAGCATTTCCTGCTCCATTTTTGAGCGTGGTTGTGTGGATTCTTTAATGATGCTGGTTAGCCATTGTTGTTTGTGTGTGTGTGTGTGTGTGTGTGTGTGTGTGTGTGTGTGTGTTTTTAAATGAAGTGTAAAATACCTTTAATAAACGTCTAAACATAAACAATTTGGTTAAAACAAGACTACATTTGGGCAGTGAAAATCTAGTAGACGTCTAAGAATAGCCTAAGACTAGACTAGTCATCAAATTCACAGGAATGAATGACTTGACTACTAGGGGTGTAAATGGTACACAGAGGTCATGGTTCATTTCATGCACCTCGGTTTTGGGGTCATGGTTCGATACGGATATGGTGCAACAGGAATAATAACAAATCCCCAGTGCTTGCTTTTTATGTTTATTTTGAACAGGCAGAACTGTTTTGACACAATTAGCCGAAAATCTACTTGTGATGCAAAAGTACAAAATAGTATAATAAAAACAACTTCATAATTAGACTGCATATTAAACTTTGAAAGACTGAGCCCAACACATGAATTTGAGGTGAATACAAATACCGTTAAACCCCTATTGACTACGCATGTGAAGTCTGTCTATTTGACTGTATACGTCTATTAGATTTTCACTGACAGCACAAATGTAGCCTTGTTTTAGCAAAGCCATCTGATTAGAAGTCTATTAATCACAAAATTGCTTAGTAGGAAACATAAGACTAACATATTAATTAAGTACTAAAGGCCAATTTATACTTCTGCATCAAGTGCATGCAGTAGGTCTGGAGTAGCCTTTGTACACTTCACCATTAATGCAGACCCTGATGCTTGATATAGCTGTGTTGAGTGTGGGAAGATATGAGAACCAGGGAGCAAAGCGAGGCTGGTGGCGCGAGTGTTTAACAAGTCTCAAGGAACTCAAGATGAGTTCTTTTGTGTGAGTTTAAACTATGGGACCATTAAAACAGATGTGTTAAAAAATAGGTTAATCAAGTAATTAACTTTAAATTATTTAACATACTAATGTGTCATACATCACACAGTTTGTATACATGAATTTGCTTTATTTTTTACCACCTTAACAAGATTAATGCAATACAAAAAGCCATTTTTAAACACATACACAAAGTATATTGATTAAAACATGAGTGCAGTAGTTACAGTACATTTCTTTAGAATAATTATCATAAAAACATTTTTAAACAATTTTATGTCGTGTTTTACAAAAAGATAAGAGCTCATATCTAGCCAGAAGGAAAAGCTAAAGTCCTTACCAAGAATGGCATGCCAAATATCTTTTCCACTGTTGGGTTCTTGTTTGCGATTCATAACGTCCAGAGGAGCCACAATATGTTTGCACTGATAGCTATGCTGATCATTACAAGGTTTCTCTTGGAGATTCTGAAGTTTTATCTTAAATCCCCTTGAAAAGTGAAAACCTGGGTCACAGAAATAATTCTGGATAAAGCACATATTCTGCATGACTCCCCTGTTAAGTACTTTACCAATTTTTTAATAATAGGTAATTATTAAAGGTAATAAGCCACTGTGTAAGTGAGAATTGTTACTTAACGTAAAGTGTTACCACTTCATCGACACGCGTCTTTACAGTAGCATCGCACACATTTACTGAGTAAACTCAAACACAGGCAAAGAAAACTCCACACAGTGGATCATAGAAACTTCACTGCCTACTAATGTTTTGGAAGTGTTATTGCAGAGCTACAAAAGCTGTGTTTTTCTGTCTACACATTTGTGTGTGCATTTCGGATTTGCAGATAAAAGTGGTTAATGGAAAGCTAAGATAAATTTGAAAAATATTAAAAAAGTAGGAAAGTAGGATAAACTTATTTCTTTTAAAAACATTTTTAAAGTGAAGATGCGCATACTAAGATAGAAACACAGTTATCGAAAAAATATGTCACGTGATTTTGTTTTAATAGATCATGTGGTAACAAAAATGGTTGTGATGGGACAGCATTAATGGACATACCAGTGGACCAACCACACTGCAAAATATCAGAAATTTAGTTTTGTTCTAAAATCTCTTAACCAGGGCGGCGCGGTGGCGCAGTAGGTAGCACAATCGCCTCCCAGCAAGAAGGTCGCTGGTTCGAGCCTCGGCTGGGTCAGTTGGCATTTCTGTGTGGAGTTTGCATGTTCTTCCCCCACAAGTCCAAAGACATGCTGTATAGGTGATTTGGGTAGGCTAAATTGTCTGTAGTGTATGTGTGTTAATGAGTGTGTATGGATGTTTCCCAGTGATGGGTAAACATAAAACATATGCTGGATAAGTTGGCGGTTCATTCTGCTGTGGCGACCCCAGATTAATAAAGGGACTAAGCCGAAAAGAAAATGAATGAATGTACGAATCCCTTAACCAAAGTCCATGAACAAAATGGTTCAGTATTTTTACCTCCCAGAACTGTCTTAATGTTTTCTCCGCTGGAGATTACTTCCAGTATTCCTAACGAACTACAGCTCCCAGAACTTTTTCACCCATCAACTCCTGCAACAGCTGACAATAATCTGGACATTCACACACAGACACAGCTGCAGCTTGTTTTCACTGATTACATGGACAATATGTACACTTTACTTTTACATTCACATTGCTGAGTCTTGTTTGTTCCATGAACATTACGAAGCATTTTTCCTTGTTTGTTTTCCCATTTTTTTTATCCTTGCCTTTGTAATCCCCATAGAAATGGGTTTACCAAACGGTGTGGTCACCTATGGGTTCCTGTAGAGGGCGCTCCCCAACTTCTAGAGAGAAAGCCGGATTTCCTTTCCTTTTTTTGACACAGTCAGTGGATGTTCCAGAACATGCACACGGTCGAGCTTTGAGTTGACGTAAACTGGTGAATTGTGATGTATTTTCGTTTATTTTAATTTATAAGTTAATCCTTATTCAGAACATCACTTGAAACATCGACTAAACTACTACTGTTTTTGTTTTTTCCTGTTGAGATATAAAACGCAACTAAAGATGGCGACCCCGGCCCAGAATATTCCGTGTATTCAAAGCACCTACCTCCAAGGAGCGGAAGCATTCGTGTGAAATTCAAGTTGTGTTTTGGAACCTGACTGAGGTTGGACTGTTTGGTTCGTATACCGCATTGAGGAACTAATATTGACCTCTGACTCAATTAAGTACTGGAACATCCGTCTGAACAAAAGCAAATCGACAGAATGGGTGTATTTACTTGTAACTTGTAACTTTTCATGTCCTTTCCTTTCATCTCATTTCTTTCATTTTATTTTATTTCCTTATTGGAATACTCCATTGATGCTTAGATTGTTTATTGTGTGTTTTCTGCAATAAATCAGTTAATTGTTCAACTCCCTCATTCTTCATTAGGCAACCCCTTTGGTACCTAGATATATTGTGGTACTCGTAGTGCTGGTCCAAGTCTAAAGGTGCTACACCTTGTTACCGTTTTGATTCTTTGCCGCCTAGCCTGACCTTTCGCCTGTATTTTCACTACATTTATTGAGTTACCTTTATCCTGTACAACCTTTTCGTTTTAATAAACCGCATGTGGATCCGCATGTCTGTTGTTAACGTCCGCTTCGTAACACTTAAGTGCCTTTGCTCCCAAAGACAAACAAAGTTGTCGGCGATCGTTTTGTAGTCATGCAGTGTGTATCCTCCTGTCACAGATCCATTGTGTAGTATGAACACAGCAGCAACAGAACACTACCATAGATAGTTATGCAGTGTGAAAACAACAATGATCTTACGATTATAAAGATCATGCGGTGTGAACTCTAATTAACCCTAATTTATTA
Source organism: Danio choprae (assembly GCA_903798125.1). Classification (NCBI taxonomy): domain Eukaryota; kingdom Metazoa; phylum Chordata; class Actinopteri; order Cypriniformes; family Danionidae; genus Danio; species Danio choprae. The sequence goes on along the minus strand of CAIGQW010004318.1, from coordinate 1,647,146 downwards.
AATAATTTTATATTTTTATTTTTCATTATATTTCACAAATTTGGATGAAAACATAGCTACAGACAGAATGCAGAATTATAAATGCTCACATCGGCTTTGACTAAGTGCAGGGCTGAGGTACATCGAACACATTGAAGTACAAAATGGGCCTAACCGCTAAAATGTTTCAATTATAATTATGGGGGACTTTATAGACCACGGCGCACACAAACTTTAAAAGTAAATCTTGAAGAGTTCATCCAATCTGACGACTACAAAAAAACTGCTGAAGTGTTTCTGATTTTGGGTGCGTCAGATATCCAGCCAGCTGTCTGCTGAGATTTGTTGTGTACTGTAGGTGGCTTTAAAATTTACTTTGCAAGAAAGAAGTATTGTGTGGCTTTATGTGAGCTGACAGCAATCAAGCACTTGAACACCTCTGCCCATTTCCCCAGCCATTTTCAATTAAAACATTTACAGAGCTCCTAAAAAAAGCAAAGAGCCGTGTTTCTCACCTCAGACAGAATGAAACTCAGTGCGTCACAGCAGCTCTGTCACACATCTCTCGCAACACACAACACACGGTTTCTGCTGGGAAACATTAAGCAGCTTATATTCTCTTTCATACCCTTGTTGCCTAATGACATCTCAGCTTGAAACAAAGGTGCTTTATTTTAACCATGCTTGTTGCGTCTGAACTGGAGGATCGGAGAGAGAATAGAGAAAGAGATAGAGAGAGAGAGAGAGACAAGAGTGTGAGAAGGAAAAACGGAGAGAGGCTTAATAGGCTGCATGGAGGAAGATGACGAAAGAGAAAATTGTATCTTCACTCCAGAGGCGAATACTCTGACAGGTCATTAGATCATTACAGCACTTTTACGTCAAGTTATGATGGGATGAATAGATGCTCCTCTTACACGTCACACAGGGAACGTCACACCCGTCATCAGCACATCATCAGTTTGCAAATGAATTGAGATTTGGATGAAGCTGTTTTCAGTTTATCACATATCTATATACAGTTTGACTAAAGCATATGAGGAGTCATATAGGGGTGCAAAGAGGTGCGGGAGAGGGGGGAGAAGGGTTCAATAGGGAAATTTCATTAAACATGCTACTTTAAAAAAAATGTTGGTCACACTTTAAAATAATGTTTCATTAGTTAATGTATTTACTAACATGAACTAATTACGAACTTGTACAGCATTTATGCTATTATATATATTATATAAATTATTATATATAATTTTTTTATTTTTAACTAATTTACTGCACGTGCCCGATGGTACACAAGAAAGAGTGGTTTCTTCTCTCTTCAGGTGTAAAGCCTAAGAGGTGTCAGCATGGGACATGCTGCCTTCCAGCTCGCAACCTTGGTGCACTTTGCCACAGGCTCAGAGGGCATCAAAGGACAGGTTCCTTTCTCTCACAACTCCAGCCTCTTACTGGGATCCTGGGAGAAGGTTAAGAGCTAATCTCTTATTTTCAGCTCTTACTCTGGACACAACGCATCCCGGGGCGAGTACTCCCCATCCACGGTTGTGTCAGCAATCGCTCTAGTGATGCTGCTGATTTGTGCTCTGGCAACCTGATGAGCTCTGCCCAAGTCAAGGTAGTGGCTCTACTGGACTGTCAGACTCAGCTATATGATTCAATTTGCCATGCAGCTTCCCGAGCTTACGGGTGTGTATTTCAGGGTGGTCAACGCCGCAGCCGACCCTGTTTTGCATGAGAAGATTTCCGGTCCCTCCAGCTGAGATGGAGAGCGGGTTTTACAGCCCGTACTTCATTGTACCCAATGAGTGCTGGGTTAAAACGAATCATATATGCACATTTTTTGGATCCTCCAAATCCATTACTTGTTTCCCCACTCCAAAAATCGTTTCTTTGGTGTGCGTTCAGAGGCTGGGCATGGCAATACAGGGTCCTCCCCATTGGACTGTGCCTTTTTCCATGGGGTTTGACGAAGCTCATAGAAGGTGCCTTAATGCCTCTTCGGCTCATGGGCATCTGCATTTTTGGCTATTCATTGATTGGCAAAATTTAGCACAGTCTTCAGAATCAGTCAATTATGCACAGGGACCTGGTGCTCTGGCACTTTGACCTGTTGGGGTTTGAGTCAACCAGGAAAAGAACAAGCTCAGTTTTTTTTTCAAGTTTTTTTCAGAGGCTTCTGGGGCATATGACATCTGCAGCTGATGTCACGCCACTCAGACTGTTAATAAAAGACCACTTCAGCTCTGGCTTCATGATTGCAACATGTATGCTGTCAAACTGATGAAGATCTTTTCTTAATTTGAAAATTAAGAGGGGGGGGGGGTTGTAATTGCATGTGTTTTCTTAAATTATGGTGCATTTAAGTTCTGCACAAATCAGCGTTTTTCTCAAATCTTGATTGAGAAATATTTGACCTGTAATACACCAAATTTATAGTACATTTTATAACTAATTCTAAAATGTTTATAGCTTGCCTTTAACAAAACAAACAAGCAAAACAATGGCCAAAACAATGGCCAAAATCTGAAACAAACAGAAATCAGTTTTTATTACTAAAGTCAGTATCCAAAGGAGATGTCCATTCACGTTTAATTAGAATCTGACTTCCGGGAATTAATCACTGGAACCAAACTGGAATCAAATTCACACATTTGCGCCATCATTTGATTGGACAAACTTCAGGCACTGACTGGCATTTAGAAATGGATTTCACAGTTCATGAAGAAATAGCTCAGCGGGGATATTGAAGCTCTGTCATGAGGGAAGTACATCAAGATCATTGACCACTAGAGACATTAAATCAAATGTCTGCAGTGTTTAAGGCAAACAAGTGCAGTGTGTTTAGCACACATCTTCAATAGACTTTATGCAATCTAATTTAAACGGATCAAAGCTCACGTGAGCCATTAAGCTAATGTGCAAAACAGCTGCAAGAATCGCTAACTCCTATAAAACATTTGAGTTCAATGTTTTTCAAAAAAGTTTTTTTTTCTTGAAAAAGGTTTATTAAAGGGACAATAGGTTCAAAATAGGTTTGACTTTTTCTTCTGTTGAACACAAAAAAAGATATTTTGAAAAAAGCTGGAAACCTGCAACCATCGATCTCCATATTGGTTTTGTTTTAAAAGTCAATGCTTACAGGTATTCAGCTTTCTTCAGAATATAATATTTTGTGTTTAACAGAATAAAGAAACTCCTAAAGATTTGGAACCACTTGAGGGTGAGTAAATAGTGAGTATATTTTCATTTTTGAGCGCAGTATCAATTTATGCTCACTAATTATTGTTTTAATTTAAGAGAACAGTTTTCTCCTGTAATTTGTTATTGTGATGGCAAAGCTAATTTAGTGATTAATTCTTATCAACGTTGAAAATCGTTGCGCTGGTTCATAATTATTGTCCTTTTTTTTTGATGAATAAAGCAAAATTTTGTTAAAGACATGAAAGTCTGTTGCAACAATCTTCATGTCATTACTGTAACTTTATGCATTTTGGCAGACATTTTATCCGAAGCAATTTGTACTGCACTGAAAGCCCACATGAAACAAACATTATAGAAATTTATAGTAAATAACATAGTGTTTTTGAGTGTGTATATTACAATAATACTTACAACTTTTGTCAATGAATGCTACATCATACTGTAGTATTAACAATAGTGAACTGATAAACTGTAATAATAAGTCTAGCTAATTATTATTTTCAAATGATTATTTTTATTGCTATCATTTGAGTTGCCTCCTTGTTGTGATGAAAATCCCTTGAGAGAGAAAAAGGAAGATCACTTAACCAAAGCAATGCCAAGAAATCTTTTACATAAATGGAGAACATGTAACAAATTACAAGATTAGCTGTTACTATAGAAATATCACACAGCGGAGCCTTTTTAACTACAGTAAACTGTGGTGTATTGTATTTTTTTTATTAGTTCTTGCTTTCCCTGGGAATCAGACCCACAACTTTGATGTTGATGGTGTCATGCTATACAGTAGAACTATAAGAAGGCATGAAAACAATATGAAAAAGTAACAATAAATAAATGAGTAAATGTATCTAAATGGAATAAAACAACCTAAATGTATAGGATACTTGGTGGATTTTGGTCTGCACGGAAATATTCATTCATTTATTTTTTTCTTTTCGGCTTAGTCCCTTTATTAATCTGGGGTCGCCACAGCGGAATGAATTGCCAACTTATCCAGCATATGTTTTATGCAGCGGATGCCCTTCCAGCCGCAACCCATTTCTGGGAAACATCCATACACACTCACTCATTCACACACACACATACACTAAGGCCAATTTAGCTTACCCAATTCACCTATACCGCATGTCTTTGGACTGTGGGGGAAACCGGAGCACCCGGAGGAAACCCACGCGAACACGGGGAGAACATGCAAACTCCACACAGAAATGCCAACTGACCCAACCGAGGCTCAAACCAGCGACCTTCTTGCTGTGAGGCAATTGTGCTACCCACTGCAACACTGCATCGCCGCACGGAAATATAATACAGTTAAAGACAAGTTTATTAGTCTGGGAAATGTTTATTTATTTTTTCAAATATTTCTTAAAGGGGGGCAGCACAATCGCCTCACAGCAAGAAGGTCGCTGGTTCGAGCCTCGGGTGAGTCAGTTGGTGTGGAGTTTGCGTGTTCTCCCCGTGTTTGCGTGGGTTTCCTCCGGGTGCTCCGGTTTCCCCCACAATTCCAAAGACATGCGCTATAGATGAATTGGGTAAGCTAAATTGTCCGTAGTGTATGTGTGTGAATGAGTGTGCATGGATGTTTCCCAGTGATGGGTTGCGGCAGGAAAAACAAATACTATCCTTTGTGTTCAACAGAAGGAAAGAACCAGAAACCGTGACCGTTTTTTTTATCGTATTGTGACACAGTTCCTAGAGAAATGGAATATTATATGACAAAACAGTGGGTGTGGTTAGTTTTTTCTACTGCGAGCTGAATGGATGTAGTAAAGTAAACATTTAATTCAGAAAATGGGAAAAGGGTTTGGGGAGAGTTATTAGAACTCCTCCTCACCATTTCGGTTTGTTGTCAATGCTAACAGTTGAAGCAGCTTGGTTAAATGTTAGCCACGCCCATTTCCTAAGATATACCTAATCTGACAATTTAATTGAAAAACAAAAAACAGGAAGTGCATTTTCAGATTTCAATTAAAGAGTAGAAGGGCAAACTATTTTGTTTTTCTAAATGACATGCACAGATGAATTGCTCACCACAAAACTAGCAATGTGAGCTAACAAAATCATATGGTTAGTTTAGATTTCTTGGGGATTTTAAGTGATGTTAAACAGAGAGACATTTTTAATCATAATTGTTTTAATAACTAATTTAATTAAATAATTTTGCCTTTGCCTTGATGACTGCATATAATATTCTGGTAACACTTTACAATAACAGTACATGAATAATGATGTATTAATATGTAAAGTAAACATTACTTTATTATGAACTAATGTTGAATGAATGCATTCACTAATCATGAACTAACTTTAACTACGACACGAGTCACATGAGTTCATGTGTGAATACCGGCTACCTTAATTACTTGTTAGTGCACGATTGTTTTTTAATTAATGTATTAAATAACACATTAGTTTATGCTTAATTTAACCACCATGAACTCACGACTTGTTAATGCATAATTATATCATGAGTTTACTTGGAGGGGCACATCATCATTAACCCATTCTGAACTACTCATGAACTCCTTATGCATGTCCATCTAGTGCGTTTACACTGAATAACAATAGAAAAGTGTTCTGTCAACATCAACAAGGACACTTTAAACACAGGAGTTGATGAGTAGTTAAGGATGAGTTAATGGTGATGTGCCCCTCCAAGTAAAGTCACAACATAACAATGCATTAACAGCTCATGAGTCTATGTTGGCTACATTTATCTTAAACTTAAATATTAATTAATACATTAATTAACAACATGCACTAACAAGTAATTAAGGTAGCCGTTATTCACACATGAACTCATGTGACTCGTGTTGTAGTTAAAGTTAGTTCATGATTAGCGCGCCTTAATTCATCATGAATTCATAAGAAAGTAATGTTTAGTTTACATATGAATACATCATTATTCATGTACTGTTATTGTAAAGTGTTACCAATATTCTACTAGTTATTTTAATAGGACACCAGTAGTCAGCTTAAACATTTTTAAGAGGGCTAATAAAATTGACCCTAAAATTTGTTATGCTTTTAAATTTGTTTTCATTTTAACAAAGGCAAGGCAAGGCAAGGCAAGTTTATTTATATAGCACATTTCATACACAGTGGTAATTCAAAGTGCTTTACATAAACAGGAATAAAAAAGACAAGTATATAAAAAAAAATAATAATAATAATAATATGAAAACAGATAAAAACAGATTAAAATGTGTTAAAACAGGTTATAAAAGAATGAAAAAGAAAAGAAAGACATAATAGTGCGATCTGTCGGACGTAGCACAGTGCTCATTCAGTAAAGGCACAGCTAAACAGATGTGTTTTAAGTCTGGATTTGAATGTACCTAATGTTGGAGCACATCTGATCATTTCTGGAAGCTGATTCCAGCAGCGGGGGGCGCAGTAGCTGAAGGCGGATTCACCCTGCTTTGACTGAACTCTTGGAATTTCTAGTTTATATGATCCTAAAGATCTGAGTGATCTGTTAGGTTTGTATTCAGTGAGCATATCTGTAATGTATTGAGGTCCTAGGCCATTTAGTGATTTATAGACAAGAAGTAATATTTTGAAATCTATTCTGAATGTAACTGGGAGCCAGTGTAAAGACCTGAGGACAGGTGAGATTTGCTCTGATTTTCTGGTTCTGGTCAGAATCCTGGCAGCAGCATTCTGGATGAGCTGCAACTGTCTGACTGTCTTTTTGGGAAGGCCAATGAGGAGGCCGTTACAGTAATCCACCCTGCTGCTGATAAAAGCATGAACAAGTTTCTCTAAGTCCTCACTGGAAACAAAGCATCTAATTCTTGCAATGTTTTTGAGATGATAGTATGCTGATTTAGTTACTGCTTTGACATGACTATTGAAACTCAGATCTGACTCCAGGATCACACCAAGATTCTTGACCTTATTTTTTGTTGTTTGACCCTTAGAGACAAGGTAAGCATTCACCTTGAGAACCTCATCTCTGTTCCCAAATGCAATGACTTCAGTTTTCTCTTTGTTTAACTGAAGAAAGTTTTGGCACATCCAACTGTTGATTTCATCAATGCATTGGCAGAGGGTGTCAATGGGGCTGTAGTCATTAGGTAGTAAGGCTAAGTAGATCTGAGTGTCATCAGCATAGCTGTGGTAGGAGATTTGGTTCTTTCTCATTATTTGGCTCAGTGGGAGCATATAAAGGTTAAACAGGAGAGGTGCCAGAATTGAGCCTTGTGGGACTCCACATGTCATGGGTGTCCACCTTGACCTATGGTCGCCTATACCGACATAGTAACCTCTCCCTTCAAGGTAAGATCTGAACCATTTAAGGACCATCCCAGACAGCCCAACCCAGTTTTCCAGCCTATCCAGAAGTATGTTGTGATCGACAGTGTCAAATGCAGCACTGAGATCAAGCAATACCAGCACTGTTAGTTTGCCTGAATCTGTATTTAGGCGGATATCATTGATTATCTTTATAAGGGCGCTCTCTGTACTGTGATGTGCTCTGAAACCAGATTGAAAATTGTCTAAACATCCCTTGGAGCTTAAGAATGTGTTAACCTGGATAAAAACCACTTTTTCAATGATTTTGCCAATGAAAGGGAGGTTTGAAATTGGCCTGTAGTTGCCCAATAGGGTGTTATCCAGGTTACTCTTTTTCAAGAGGGGTTTAACAGCTGCAGTTTTAAGTGAGTTTGGGAAAGTCCCTGAGAGAAGTGAAGCATTTACCACTTTTAGAAGATCCATTTCTAAACAGTTAAACACCGTTTTGAAGAATGATGTGGGGAGCGTGTCAAGACTGCAGGCTGATGTTTTCAGAATTTGCACAATCTCTTCTAAGATTTTATCATCAATTGCCATGAAATCAGACATACTGTCTGATTTCTTAAGTTGTGGTTGAGGTTGTGTGACGTCGACACAACATGGCTGATTGGATGAGCTGATTGCCTTCCTGATATTATTGATCTTATCAATAATAAGTAAAACTAAAAGAAGTAAGACTTCCTCGAGAATGTCGGAGATACTGTGAAAATGTCCATGCCCTCTCAAACATTACTTGGGAAATATTTGAAAAATAATCAAATTTCATAAGAGTGCTAATAATTTTGCCTTCACTATTTATGGAGGAAAGATATAGCCACGACCTAATGCAGTATATGAAAAATTCAGGATGCATTTCATGTCAATTTCCTTTCCATTATAGGAAGGAAATTGCTCTACAGAAATATGTGTCATGACTCGGTGTCAGAGGTCATCTTCATTTAAGCCATGTTTCTCAGAGTGTCAAAACAATTATAGATGGTAACAAAGACATGATGCAAGCAGGCTCAGCTGCATGATATTTCTATAGCAACAGCTAATCTTGTCATTTGTTGAAACATTCTCCATTTATGTAATAGATTTTCTATTGGCATTCCTTTGGTTAAGTGATTAATCTCCCTTTTTTCTCTCAAGGGACTTTCATCACAACAAGGAAGGAGGCAACTCAAATGATAGCAATAAAAATAATCATTTGAAAATAATCATTCGCTTGACATAGACTGTGTCTGAGCCAAAAATAAAGACTATTAAAGATGTTTGTCAGGATTTACAGAATACACTCGCTGACATTTCAGTGCAAAAATTGTTTATGTTTATAACAATAATCATTTGATGACTCAATGTGTGGCCACAAATGACTGATTAACTGTTATTTTTCATCTTTATAGTTCACCAATATCTTTTTAAAAATATAATAACATTTATTATGATCACTCATAAGTATCTATACTTAATACAGGGTTTCTGCAAGTTTCACAAAGTCAAAATTAAGACTTTTAAGACCTTTTTAAGACCACTATAAATGAAATTTCAGACTTATACAAATGCTATGAATTGTTTTCTAATGGCCAGTCTAAAAGATTTTTACTTGCCCCATTAAAATTCTAATTTAAATATTTCTTAGCCACATATTTTATAAAAAAAATATATATAAAACTTAAGCATTACTTTTATAAAAAAAAAGACAAGTTTTAAAAACAATAATAAACTAAATGTACGCACACCAGTGTGTCCATGTCAGCATTCTAGCTATGAATAAATACTGTAAAGAACTTATTGTAGGGAAGATAATTGAAGCAAATTCTTAAATAACGTTAATAAAGGCAACATTTTTGTTGTTGTTGTTGTTGTTGTTGTTGTTGTTGTTGTTGTTGTTGTTGTTGTTGTTGTTGTTGTTGTTGTTGTTGTTGTT
>CAIGQW010004318.1:1627042-1637748 GCA_903798125.1 Danio choprae | reverse complement strand
TTGTTGTTGTTGTTGTTGTTGTTGTTGTTGTTGTTGTTGTTGTTGTTTTAGATGGTTGTACTGATTGGGTAGCTTTACATGGACAAAGGAAAAATAAGCTGCTTGATTTAATGATTACACCATATTTCAGTGAATTTAGGACTTTTTAAAAGCCTAAAGTTTAGTTGTTTTTATTTTAAGACATTTTACAACTTTTTAATAATTAGTAATAAGTATTCATTCTATTTTATATTGTATGTTACTTGCATATAATAATAATAATAATAATAATAATAATAATAATAATAATAATATCTATTTTGTGAAATATATCATCATCAAATAAAACTCTGATCATTTCGCCAGCTCTTGAGGATAATCTTGAGTTTTTGTTTGTTTGTTTTTAGAGTTTCCTTAATCTGTGGAAAGTCACTTTTGTATGTTATCTCCAATTAATTTTACAATTGTAATGATACAAATCTAAACTGAATTCAACAGACTACGCTCTGGCTAACGTTTACATATCAGTATTTTTTATTGTCTATGGCAGTGTTTCTCAACCACGTTCCTGAAGGAGCACCAGCTATGCACATTTTCCATGTCTCCTTAACCAAACCTGATTCAGATCATCAGCTCATTAGCAAAGACTAAAAGACCTGTAATGGGTGTGACAGACAAAGGAGACATCCAAAACATGCAATGTTGGTGGTCTATTGGGTTAGGGAGATTATGTTATTTGAGAAGTTGTTTAATAAGAAGAGCGCACGATTGTGTTGTGTCTTACTCTACTGTAATGGCACTGCTGCTTGTACACTCTCAGAAATAAAGGTGCAAATGCTGTTACTGGGGTGGTACATTTTCAAAAGGTACCATCTTGTACCTAGCAGGTCCACATTGGTACCTTTTAAAGGAATCGTTTACCCAAAAATGACCTTTTACTCTTGTTACTCAACCTCAAGTGGTTCCAAAATCTTTATGGGTATATTTCTTCGGTTAAACAAACAAATATATCTTGAAGAAAGCTGAAAACCTGAAACCATTAACTTCCATAGAATTAGTTTTTTTCTACTATGGAAGTCAATAGTTAGAGGTTTCCATCTTTCTTTAGCATATCTTTTGTGTTCAACAGAAGAAAGAAAGTCAAACAGGTTTGGAACAAGAGGAGGAGTAAATAATGAAAGAATTTGTATTTTTGGGTGAATTTCCCCTTTAAAGGTACAGATTTGTACCTTGAAGGTAAATATTAGAACCTAAAAAGTGTAAGTTGTGTACCTTAGTATACCTTAAAGGCACAAAAGTGTTCCTTGAAAAATCCCCGAAGTAAGAGATTTCATTAAGAGCTTTACAAAAAACCTCTTAACTGTCAACAGGGCCGTGCACAGACCTTTTGAGGGACTTGTGCTGATACTGAAAAAGGGTGGAAAATATGTATTTTATTTAACTACATTTCAAATGTGTTTTCTCAATGTGAAATTTTAATTCACAAACCTTTCACAACAAATTATTTAAATCTGTAATTACACTTGTCATTACACAATTACAAGCAATTTTCTTGTTTAAAGTCACCCTGCTAATTGGAGGTGCTTATCCTGGATACACATCACAAAATAATCAAACAAATTTTAAGCTAGTTTCTCTCCTTAATAATCCTGTCCTGATTATTTTCGTAACTATAAAGATTCTCTTATCAGATATTATTGTGGCATGAGGTGTGTAAAGATTGGCTTAATCTTCTCGGAAGAATGTCGGAGGCACTCTGATTGCAATTTGTTGAATATTTAAAATCAGAAATCCTGATATGTGGTGGAACCCCAAGGACAAACATGCATATGAGCAGAATATTATCACGTGAAACTTAATATCTAATCAGAAAGCAAGCTGACAGCAACACAGTCATGGTGCAGAACAAAGTGAAATGGATTTGGAAAGCAGATGGAGATGGAGAATCAGCTTGTCCATTTGTGGCAACAGCACATTTTCTTTTATTTGTCTGTCATGTTTATTCCAGTCTGATCTCACAAGGAAACTTAACTATTTTACGTTTTGTCAGTTTACTGGCTAATTAATACGAGAATGTAAATTTTTTTAAAAGGTCTAGCACCAAACCCCACCCCTAAACCCAACTGTCATTGGTATATAAGCAAATCTTACTAAATTGTATAAATGAGATCGTACAATTTCATATGAATTAGCCACTAAGTCAAAAAGTTATGAATTGCAGTGACATCCCAAGTCTCAAGTGAGATTTCTTGTGTTCAAATTCAGGACTTAAAATCTGTTGGTGTGTGGTCTTTGTTGTGGCACACTACACACTACAGGAGCAAAAATATTAAATCTAAGTTTTTGTTTGTCTTCATTTTTGTGGTCTTCAAATTTTGAAAATCTTATAAGATCATTTATCATGTACCCAGCATTGTGCAGGTAGTAACTACATATGAACAAAATATATAAATACATAACCAGTGAAATATACCGATTTATTCCAAGTCCACATTTAACACAATTAAAGTACAGCTAATGAAAATATACATCAGATTTCAGTTTTTGTTATTCTTGTTGTAGTTGCAAGGTTGTAACCAGCAGGTGTCCTCAGTGTCATTTGTAGCGCATCTAAACAGTAAATCTAGCAAGAGTAATTGATCTTTTCTTACAGAGAATTTAGATCTCATAGCGGAATAAAAACAGCACAAAGTTTTCTTTTTCTGTGTAACTTCAAGGGAGGCAAGACAAAGATGCTAGAGTCTGCTGGATGTATGATTGTAGTTTTATCTTCTACAATTTCCTCCTTTTTTTCAACACCCCTTAGCTTAGCTTCATTTTAGCTTTGTTTACTCTGTGCACACCGTCTGTCAATCAATTTAGAGCTTCTGCAGATGCACACTGAAGCAATTAATGGAATAGTCCAACAGTTGTGGCTTTCGGAATGGCCTGCCGTTCCAGTTTGACCAACTTTAACTTCAGAATTTCCGAATGACCAAAACAAAAGTCGGTCCACTTGTTTGTCCATCACACAAATTTTATTATCACATGATATCATTCATTTATTTATTTTCTTTTCGGCTTAGTCCCTTTATTTATCAGGGGTCGCCATAGCAGAATGAACCGCCAACTTATCCAGCATATGCTTTACACAGCGAATGCCCTTCTAGCTGCAACCCATCACTGGGAAATACCCATTCACTCTTATTCACATACATACACTACGGACAATTTAGCTTAACCATTTTTACGTATACCACATGTCTTTGTACTTGTGGGGACCTTCTTGCTGTGAGGCGACAGTGCTACCCACCGCGTCGCCCCATCTCTTATAACAAAATCACATGACGTTTTTGACATGCATACTTCAGTAAATGTGTTTCCGTCATACTTCATGCACATTTTTTCCTATCGAATGCAAAGTAATCCTACTCAGTTGTGCGCATACATTTTTGGTCACACTTTATTTTAGACTTAATAAACGACTAATTAACTGCTTATTAATTGTTAGTAGGTAGGATTAGAGATGTAAAATAAGATGACACTTTATAAGTGCTAATAAACCGTTAATATCTTAAAAATAGACAGGTAATACACCAGTAGTAATTGGTGTGAATTGTTACTTAAGCTAAAGTTTTACCAAATTTTTTTAATGCACATTTTCAAAATGTATCCACATCTTGGCATTTCCATTATGCATTATTTACAACAATAGACATTAGTGAACCAAGTGTCATAAGACTTTTTTCAGTCAGGAATTTAAATCTTGTTTGTGATTTAGATGGTCCTGAGATCTAGATCTAATGATTTCACACCAAATGGGTAATGAGCAAGGTTAAAGATTTATGTGCCACTGTTTGTGCTATAAATGATTCACCATAGACATTTATAGTATGTGTCTGCCCATAAAACAGATATCTGTGTATATAGTTTCCACACACTCAGCCAGTCAAACCCTACACGAGAGGGCATAAGTCCCATCCGTGTGTGATGTGGGTGTGAGAGTGTTGGCGTGTTTGGCCAAAAGGTTATAATAGTAAGAAAATATGAAGGCCCTGCGGTGCCAAACACTCACATACTGACTGACTGCCGCCTGCATCACAGCACAATCTACTTACACAGACAGAGACTAAGCAGAGCCAACGCATGCTAGCATTGCTCTTTAAACTCCCTCAGGATGATGAATTCTTTCATTACCTCAAATTAGACCCAGAGCCCTGAGTTCACGGCGGCTCTCGGATACCTGTGGTGGACAGATGGAGAGCTTTAACGAGATGCTGTGTGGATGCTGTCATCTTATCCGCTCCCATAAGTACAGCAGCATATAGATCGCTGCTGATTCATAACCCTCCCCTGCGCCTAATGCTCCCACATGGATTAGGAGATGGACGCAAAGATTTTCAGAGTCCAAACACAGAGATCAATACCTTCCACTGCTTATATGTCAGGATGTGAGAGACTTTTGTGCGTCTTTGTAAAATTTGCAAATAATTTGCGGAATGAAATCACAGTTGATTACGCAAGAAGACTTTATTCGTGACTAACATGTTTTTTGTTTTAGTTTTTTTTTGCTCAAACAATGCCATCTGATTTAATACAGCATAAACCCTTTTTGGTTTTTGCAGGTGCAGTGATGGATGATGCAAATATTGGCCTTGTCAGAGAGCTATACAAAAGATTCATGATGTTAAGAGCTTTAAAGACAAAAGGAAAACAACAGAGGTGAGAGAAACAGACAATAATCCTGTTTAACAAATAAAAGGCACAGAGAAGACAAAAAAATGTCAGTTTTGTCAGTTTGTCGGTAATTTTAAAGCGGACATATTATGCCCCTTTTTAAAATATTTAAAATAAGTCTTTGAGGTCCCTAGAGTGTGTAAGTGAAGTTTCAGCTCAAAATATGCCACAAATAATTATTTATAACTCTTTAAATCTGCTCCTTTTAGGCTTTGCAATTTTGGTGACTCAAAAGAGGGTGGAGCTACAAATGCCTATGTGTCAGCATAATGGCAGGTTCAAAAACAGATTCAAAAATCTCTGTGAATAACTGAAAATGTCAAAAGAAGTGGCTCAGAAGAAGGTATAGTCTATGGAGACTACTGTGTTCATTTGTGCATGGCGTGCATGGCGTGCATGGCGGATGGCTGCTTCTCACCCAGGGCTGTTTATGCTAATGAGGGAGAGATCATCACTAATGGGTAAGGCTTTCCCCCCTCTGATGACACGTACAAAAGGAGAATGTCAATTTAAAGTGTTTCTGCAGACTGTTTTTATGAAGTGTGATCATAAAAAATAGAATTAATACACTTTTACCATTAGAGGCTGGCTATGTTTGCATTCTGTTGCCGCACAATGGTTTAAATCCTTATACAAGTGTTTTTTGCATAATAGGTCCCCTTTTAAAATTGTTAATTTATATATATATATTTTTTTTTTCAAGATTAATAATTTATTCATCTTTTCATTTGACTTGCTCAGACAGAGAAATGTTTTTGTTTTTAGTTAAAAATAATTGTTTTGTTTAGTTAAAATGCTTGATTTTATGAAATACTTCTAAGTAATGTGATGATTTTATTGAAGATTATTATATTATTCATATAATTTATATACCATTAATAGCATATATGACAACACCAACCTCATAAAGCTCTGATCAGAAGGAAAAAGACAGAAAAAGAAACAATTTGTGAGTAATGACAATTACTCATCCTCAACTTGTTCCAAACCCCTTTCTTTCGTTGGATAAACAAAATTTGTTTTCAAGACATTTTCGTAACCAGATATTCTATGGAAACCATTGATTGTTTCTATTATTATCTTTAATTATTATAGCAAATGACATTTGGGTCTGCACACATTTCAGCAAGTTTCATTTTATGTGATTTTCTTCATTATACATTATCTGTTGAGTTTAGCCAATCAGGGGGATTTACATTAGTAACCACTGAAAACACTAGAGTTTTGTTGAGTGCGCACACATTCATTGACCTAATTTTGTGCCTCATAAATTCTATCATTATAAACAAAGAGCAGATATGATGCGAGTAAAAGATTATTTTTGCAACTTACTGGCAGAAATCTTTTGGGAATCAGTTGGCAACACTGGAGCAACAGTGTTTGTTTGTGTAGCAGGTTTTGTGCCTAATTTGGACTTCTTGCCAAATTAATACCCCCCTCATTGTGACTGTTTGCTGATTGCCTAGGGATTTCTAAATGAGTGTCTACAGGGAGCCACAAATCTCATAAATAATCAGTTTAATCTATATGCTTAAAACCCATAAAAAATTTTTTTATACGAATTAAAACAACAACAGCAACAATTTATACAAAAATAAACAATATTTGTGTAAATATGTAAATACATGTTTAAATAAATGATCTGATACACAAGTATATGTAGATAATAAATCTAGTGAGATGAAACTTAATTTTCTATTTATTAAATATTTAATTAAAATGAAATATTTATAAAATGTTTTATTTATTGTTTTATTGAGATAAAAACCAATTAGTAATAAAATACATTTAGAACATAAAAAACAAACACGAATCAGATTTGAATAAATAGCACTGATAAATAAATCAATGTGTAAATAAATACAGTGAAGAATAGAACAAAACATAATAAACCTCACAACTTAATAGAAGTTTAAATATTTTATAAGCAATGTTTTTTTTTTCTTTTTCTTTCCACAGTAGGATTAAATATGTGTTCATTGCATCTGTAAGTGCCGGATTTCAATCTTTTGTGGAGTAAAAATCTGGTGGGAAGACAAAATTTGGCACCACACCTGACTATTATATCAAATTTTTCCAAAACAAAATAATTATAATAATCAACATTAATCTTTTCCCCCATAATATTGCGGTCCTTTCTTTTGAGTTATCATATTTTCTCAATAATTTAAAACATCTTTAAAATTTTAAAAGTTTAAAATATTCTGATTGATTTAAGTAATGGTTACATTTAATTATTTGATATAAGAATGTGTGCAAATGCTAATGGCAAAGTTAATTTGAGACCCTGCTACTTTTTAGTTTGGCAGTGGATATGAATATTTCTCCTCTTCCTAATCCCATAAGACTGGATGGCTGCAAGTGACGTCACTCCTCATCGCTGACATCACACTGTGGGAAGAGGAGCTGAGGGTTTCTATAAAAGCACTGCCACCTATGAGTCCTACAAGTCCAATCAAAACCATGCGAGCGAACTTAAGAAGTAAACCAGAGACTCTGCCTTAAATATTTCGTCCACCGCGCTGCACAAATGGAAAAACGCAGTGTAGACTTTGCGGGCGCACTTGTCAACCTATCCGACATGAACGACTCACTGCTTAATGTGTCCGAAGTTTTGGTTAATTTCTCCAACAGTTCCTCTCGTGCCTTGAGTCTGGACTTTCGCTCTCTCATCACTTCAGCCACTATGTTTGGCGTCGGAGTCCTCGGAAACCTTGTGGCCATCGTGGTGCTTTGCATCTCCAAGAAGGAGCAGAAGGAGACCACCTTCTACACTCTGGTGTGCGGGATGGCCATCACAGACCTGCTTGGCACCTGCTTCACCAGTCCGGTGGTCATCGCCACTTATATCGCAGGCAGGTGGCCGGGCGGAGCGCTCCTGTGCCATTTCTTCTCTTTCTCCATGCTGTTCTTCGGGTCTGCTGGGATGTCTATTCTGTGCGCAATGTCCGTAGAGAGATATTTAGCCATAAACCACGCGTACTTTTACTCTCAACACGTGGACCGGGCTATGGCTCGGTTCGCGCTGATGGCGACCTATCTGGCCAACATCGTGCTGTGCATCATGCCCAGTTTTGGCTTTGGAAAGCACAAGAGACACTTTCCGGGAACTTGGTGCTTCTTGGACTGGCGCGCCATGGACTCGGTCGGCGCCTCGTACACGTTTCTGTACGGAGGTTTCATGCTGCTGCTGATCGCCGTCACAGTCCTATGCAATTTCGCGGTGTGTCGTTCACTCGTCGGGATGAGTAAAATGAGTCGCATAGTGAGGGCAGAAGTACCCGGACACGCAGGGTCGAGGCGCGGATTCAGGTTAACATCTGCAGCGGAGATCCAGATGTTCTGGCTGTTGATATTAATGACTATCGTGTTCCTGATATGCTCCATCCCTTTAGTGGTGAGTTTTCTGCCCTGCTCCATGCTATTCGTTATGATTGAGCTATGGTTTAGATTAATAATCCTATAGTCATGATGGGTTATAAATAGCTATTTATGACCGTGATAATTCTTTTCGGAATCAACCACAACCTCAGTTCAGTTTAATAGCCTGTCTGGAAATCAATTACTGCCTTCATTAGTGCGGTCATCATTAGTTGTGTTGGAGTCAGTGGAATCCCAGACCTCAAACAAACCAAATAAAACCGAAATGAGAGACCACTTGAAAGATTCTCTACATTTATTGGATTCACTATGTGATTTCAAACCAAAATATGTTTTTTGGTGGGCTGCATGGTGGTGCAGTGGGTAGCACGATCGCCTCACAGCAAGAAGGTCGCTGGTTCGAGCCTCGGCAGGGTCAGTTGGCATTTCTGTGTGGAGTTGGCTTGGGTTTCCTCCGGGTGCTCCGGTTTCCCCCACAAGTCCAAAGACATGCGTTATAGGTGAATTGGGTAAGCTAAATTGTCCATAGTGTAGTGTATGGATGTTTCCCAGTGATGGGTTTCAGCTGAAAGGGCATCAGCTGCGTAAAACATATGCTGGATAAGTTGGCAGTTCATTTCGCTGTGGCGACCCCTGATTAATAAAAGGACTAAGCCAAAAAGAAAATGAATGAATAATATGTTTTTGCTGGTCATGATAACAAATGTTTTTATTTGTTGTGATCGAAAAAACGGTTATTTCATCCAATTGATTTCTTAACTCTTCTGGTCAAAACATTAGCACTGTTTTGTCTGAAAACATGGCATTTTTTTTATATAACTTTAACCAATTATCATTTCAATGCCTCTAAATGACATTTCCTATTTGAAATTGGGAAGAAATGTAGTTTGCAGGATAAAATAAAAATTACATTTTACACAAAACACTTACATTAAGAGGTCAATGTTTTGCATAACTTCATCATCCACCTTCAAAGTTTAATATCTTCTTGAATCACTGAGCTGTGTTTTTAATAAGTGTTTATATCGGTTCTATTTGAGATCTGTCAGGTCTATCTCTGCCACTATAACAGCTTTGACGTGAAAATGAATGAAAGGGTGTCACTTCACAGCATTAGATCTTCACTTTGCATTCGATTTCCTTTTTTCACCTTTTTTTTTGACAGAGCTGAGCCTCCCCCAGTCACACATCTCTGTTGAGCTTATTAATGCAGTAGCCAGTTAAGGGTGTTTAGATTGCTGTGATGTTTTGTATAGCGCTAACTGACTGTAAATCCTTATTGATTTCAAAGTGTTGTGACCTTTTTGTGACCTTTGGACGATATTTCTGTTTAATTCACAGGTGCGCATCTTCGTCAACCAGCTGTACGACCCTGCTTATATATCCTCAGGCAAAAGTCCAGACTATCGCAGTGATCTCCTGGCCATCCGATTCGCCTCTTTCAACCCCATCCTGGATCCGTGGGTTTATATTCTGTGCAGGAAAAATTTGTTAACCAAAGGCTGTGCGCGACTCAAGCGGACCATCATCAGACACCGGAAAGGGGATCATAGTCGTGTTTTGGGTTGGACGGATGGTCAACACTCACCTCCATCGTTGGTACAAAGCAACTGTACAAGTTATGCGTCACTGCGCACGGCCATCTGTAGAAATGACGTGGGTAAACAGACCTGTATGAACACTAAATCTTATGTGGACTTAACTCTTCGCCAGGCGTGGGACTTTGATACGGCCCTGGCTCAGTTTCATCCTTTCAGTATTGAGCAAAACACTGTGATGGGTTTTGATGAAGATGAAGCAACGTCAAGCCCCAAACTTATCGTCAAGACTGTTATGGCATTACCAGCCACTCAGATATTAGAGAATAAAGCTGAAATAGTGACCTGCACTTTCAGTACACCAAGTTCTTGTGTATCAGAAAAGTGCATGAGACAATGACCTAGATGTCAATTTAGATTTATTCTGTGAAGCACTGTGAGAACAAAAAAGACTTTTCTCATTTCTGCTTTAGTTTACATTCACAAATAATTCTGTGAATTTGCCTAATTTTGAAGCGGAATGATCCGATTTTAGGATTAAACCATAAGAGGAGTCACTTGAAATGTCTATGTTTTGACATGAATGTGTTTGATGTCTGGCTTTTTCTTCACTGATGTGCCATGTTGCATGCTGGGTTTTACTTGTAAAACTGTGAATAATTTATTAAAGGTGCACTATTTTTGTCACATTCAAGAGTACCCCTGACCTACAAATGTCCACTTCAACAATCCTTAAATTCTTCAAAAAGTAATGCAGCTGGAAAATCTGTATAGTCTTTCAGATAACAATTCATTACTCAATTCACAATTCATCATGTCACAATAACAATTTATTTAACAGAATTTCACCCTCAAATGGTCTACATATGGGCCATGCATCTTTTGACGATTTAGTTACTTCATAGATATTTGTTAATAATCAAATTACTTTGATTTATCTTAACGTATGACTAAAATAAAGCATTACTATTTATTATACAATGTATAAAATATTATATAGTATTTATTAGTACATTTATTATGGTAAATTAGGTTGTATCTATATTCATGTTTTGATATGTAAAGCCATCAACCTATTGTATGTATATATAT
>CAIGQW010004318.1:1614629-1626642 GCA_903798125.1 Danio choprae | reverse complement strand
GAGAGATTTTGGTGACATCCAAACTCTATTGAACATTTGATGGATTTTCAGTCAGGAATCAATGCATAATCAATCCTGAAAACAGACACCAAATTTGCATTGTGTATTTTGTCTAAATCACAAAACGATTTGATTGGTGTAAAGAGTATAAAAGAATATAGAAGAGCAGAATAGAATCTTTTTAATCATCATTGTACAGCAACAATGAAAATGTGCAAACCTCAGGTGTACAAAAATGATATGCAAATAAATACAAAACAAGACATACCAAAGATAATATAACTGAACAGAAACACAGAGTTTGCAATATGAATTTGTAATATGAAGCTTGACACTGCTTACTCTGGGGAGAAGCTTAGTAAAAGGTGTAAAAGTAGCATTTTGGTTAAAAGGCAATGTCTGAACTTTTACAAGATGAAATTTGAATAGCTTTTAAATGATATCTAATTTGGGATGGTTCTAAATTATGTGCGGATGATACAAAAGAATGTCTAAATGTCCTGCCAGCAGGAAAATGGCAATTTTAATCATAATAATTTCTAAAAAAAAAAATCGGTTGTATATTTGAATAGGCTATAGGTAGGCCCACACAGAATCTGCGCATTTTTATCTGCAGATTTTTGAGCCCATCGTTCAATCTATTTATTTACTTTTGTAAATGTATGTAAATATATATTTATCAGTTTTTATATTCATTTCAGTATTATTCTTGAATAGTATGCATATATTTAGATCATTTATGTACCATATAATTAGTAAAGTAATATTTTAATGGATGTATTATTAAGACTTTTAATGAATGTATTATTTGAATTGTGATTGGATTTTGATGGTAAACTTTATATAAAATATAATATCGTTAGGGGGCCTCACAGTGGCGCAGTGGGTAGCACGTTCGCCTCACAGCAAGAAGTCGCTGGTTCGAGCCTCGGCTGGGTCAGTTGGCGTTTCTGTGTGGAGTTTGCATGTTCTCCCCGTGTTGGCGTGGGTTTCCTCCGGGTGCTCCGGTTTCCCCCACAAGTCCAAAGACATGCGGTATAGGTGAATTGGGTAAGCTAAATTGTCCGTAGTGTATGAGTGTGAATGGGTGTGTATGGATGTTTCCCAGAGATGGGTTGCAGCTGGAAGGGCATCCGCTGCGTAAAACATATGCTGGATAAGTTGGCGGTTCATTCCGCTGTGGCGACCCCAGATTAATAAAGGGACTAAGCCAAAATGAATGAATGAATGAATAATATCGTTAGATTTTCAGATCCTATACTATCAAAATGATTTCACATGAATCTGAAGACTTTTCTTTTAATCAAATTATGCACAGGAAATTTTTTTTAATTAAAAACGTTCACAGGTTCTGTCTGGCCCTGGTATAGTCTATTTTTTTTTACTATTATTTATTATAGGCTATTACTAGTTGTTTTTATTTATTTGTATTAATTAAACCAAGAATATAAAGTATCTGCACACGCCTTTGCAGTTGTCACCTAGTGACCTGGGAATGCCTGTGGCCAGGATTCACAGATATCTTTTCTTCATTTATTATCTACTGTTTTTTTATTTACAACTAATTACAAATAATGTATTTTAATGGCACCAAGAAGATATTTTCCCAAAAAGTTCAATTTAGTTCAAATTACAGTTAAATGTTGTGTAATTTACAAAAAAATTGTTCACAATGTTCAAGAAAATTCTCTGCTCCATTAATAGGTAAAAGGGGATCAATTTTTAACTTTGTTCCAAACAGTGAATAAGCACCTCTCCAGGTCCTTGCTTTGGTTAAGTGATGCCACATACTGTAAACAGAGTGGTGGCCTCATATCACGCCAACATGTGCATTAAATATTTAAATCCATTAGCATTCAGCAGTTTTTCCTTTAAAATCAGTACATTCTGTCAGGAAGCTGGGGCGAAAGTCAATGTGGGTGATTTACATAAACCCGAGACAGAGCTATCCATAAGGATCACAATAAACCGTATTTATTTCATTCTGTTATGTAAAGTAAATACTCACAACCTTGTCATTACATTTACATTTTACATGAGAGGTACATTATAATTACATCCAAAAGTATTTAAGATGATCAAAGTGCTTCATTTGAATATTAGTGTCACAAAGTAATGGAAACTGGAAGTTGCACGACTTATATGATTCACAGGTTTGCATACACCTTGCAAAATATGCATGGTAATAATTGTAACAAATTAAAAAGATCATTAAAAGTTTTATTTAGTATCTGTCATATACTGCTCATAAATTAGCTATACGAAATATTTACAAATACCCAACAAAATAAAATAACCCACATAAAAATATAACCAGGTTATGGCAGATCGTTTCTGCTATTTTTATTTATTTTTTAAATGTAAATTTTTGTTTTAACATGGTTAAAATAGGCGGTTCATTCCGCTGTGGCGACCTCAGATTAATAAAAAGACTAAGCCGAAATGAAAATGAATGAATGAATGAATGAATGGTTAAAATAAAGTAACCATGGCTTTTCACTGTATTTGTAGTAAATTGTGATCATTTTTCATAAGGGTGCCCTTATTTATTTATTATTAGTGTATGTTTGTAATACACGTAAGCCTTTTGCCATTTTGCAACTGTCAAGTTGTTGGGGGGGGGGGGTTGGGGGGGCTGGGGGGGGGGTGAAGAAATACACACTTAAAACCTATTTAAACCGTTTACAGTTGTTTTGTGCCAGCAGGTGCCAACAGGTGGCAGTGTAGGGCTAAATTACTGTGCCATATTGATTCTTTGTGGAATTACAGTGACACTACAGTGTCATTTGTGCCTTAACGATTTTGGAGGGAAATTATACCTTACCTCACAGACCACACCAGGCCTTCATTAACACACAAATGGAGGTCTTGGCCTCAACCTGTCTATTGATTTGAGAGCTGTGTGGTAAAATACATCACTCATGGTAACTCATTCACTTTCATTATATGGGAAAGCCACAATATCCAAGATTAGCTTTTTTCCTCTTCTCTTTCTTTTTCCCCAACAGACTTCAAGATTTATGGTAACATGGCTGTGAGTAAAGGAAGGCAAAAGGAAGAGTTCATTTTGGGATTCAAATATTTATGAATATTCTTGCATTTTGCTTATTCGTGCTCCTGACATAAATTATATAATGTCAGTCTGTGTGTCGCAGGAAATCGCTGTGTGAACTGCTTCTATGGAACTTTTTTGTGTCTTTTTGACGCATGACGGTATATTTTTATGACCCTTCATTAACACAAATGGAAGCCTTGGAGTCAATATGTATCGATTTTTCTGCTGCTGTCTAGTCAAACATGTTTCTCTTGGTAACTGTATCTGGCAGGATGTGAAATGACCGTCTTGCTGAATGAGACATGAAGAACACACAGTTAAATGTCACAGAGGTCACTGAAATAGTTTTTTTCTTAAAGTTGTTCATATGTAGAGCATTATTTCTGGCTATTAGACTGTCAGAAATAAAGGTACAGGAGCTGTCACAGGGGCAGTACCTTTTCAAAAGTTACATATTTGTACCTTAAGGTCCATATTGGTACCTCAAAGGTACATTTGGATACTAATACATATACCTTGGAGGTATGAATGTGAACTCTTTGGTTACAAGCGTGTACCTCTTGAAAAGGTACTGCCCCAATGACAGCTCCCTTACCTTTATTTCTGAGAGTGTACAATAATAGAAGTAGACACTGGTTGGCAGTTTATTACATGTGGGTTGTCTGTAAAATTACTTATTATGAAATGTAAGTAATTTTAACTCACAAATATAGACCTGGACTTATTTTATGTGGTATTCTAATATTTTTTATTATAACTAAGTTTTGAAAACAAAATGTCATTTTTTTTTTCTTTTAAATTTTAGGTAGGGCCTCACGGTGGCGCAGTGGATAGCATGTTCGCCTCACAGCAAGAAGGTAGCAGGTTCGAGTCCCGGCTGGGTCAGTTGGCGTTTCTGTGTAGAGTTTGCATGTTCTCCCCGTATTGGCGTGGGTTTCCTCCAGGTGCTCCGGTTTCCCCCACAAGTCCAAAGACATGCGGTACAGGTGAATTGGGTAAGTTAAATTGTCCGTAGTGTATGAGTGTGAATAGGTGTGTATGGATGTTTCCCAGAGATGGGTTGCAGCTGGAAAGGCATCCGCTGCGTAAAACATATGCTGGATAAGTTGGCGGTTCATTCTGCTGTGGCGACCCCAGATTAATAAAGGGACTAAGCCGAAATGAAAATGAATGAATGAATGAACAAATTTTAGGTAAGAAGGTTTCATTCCACATTTAAGAAAATGTACAATTTACAATGCACATAAGAACATTTTCCCTTTAAACATTTTCTATATTAAGAACTTTTTTCTGTTTGAACATTTGAAAAGCATTCCGTTCTATATTTGACAACACCATGAGAATATTATGTTTGAATGTTTCCTCTACACTGAGATTTTTTTTTTATATATGTGAATGTTTAGGGACTATTTGTTTCTTTGTAATATTCAATTCTTTTTAAAACATAATGAATGTTCTCGTGAGATTTATTTTATTTTAAGAACTTAGTTGCTTGTTCATGTGAGTGTTTAAGGGTCATTCCAAATTTGAGATGTTCTCTCCATGCTTTTTTTATTTTTTATTTTCTTATGGTCTTGCAAACTTCAGAGTTCCATTCTATAATTTCGGAAAACATAAGATAATCTAAAATTTGGGGCAACACGGTGGCTCAGTGGTTAGCACTGTCACGTCACAGCAAGTAGGTCGTTGGTTCGAGTCCTGGCTGGGTCAGTTTTTCTGTATTTCTGTGTGGAGTTTGCATTTTCTCCCCACATTTTCTCCGCATGGGTTTTCTCCGAGTGCTCCGGTTTCCCCCACAAGTCCAAAGACATGTAGAATAGGTAAATTGGCTGTAGTCTATGTGTGAATGAGTGTATATGGATGTTTCCCAGTACTGGGCTGCAGCTGGAATTGGGCATCTGCTGTGTAAAACATATGCTGGATAAGTTGGTGGTTCATTCTGCTGTGGCGACCCCTGATAAATAAAGGGTCTAACCAGAAGGAAAATGAGTGAATGAATGAATATAACATTTGAATTGTATTGTATTTCTTTCTCAGTTCTGTGAAGGTTAGTGTACCATTTCGTTTTATCATTTTAAATATATTATAGGACTTTTGAATGAGCCACATGAAAAGTTATTTCTGATTGTTTTTAAACTTTTTTTATGTACCGAAAACATTTCTTCTGAACGTTAATAAAGTTAAAAGAACCTACATCGCTGTTGACCATGTCGTATGTTTTATTGACCAGCAGATGTCAACACCGCACAGCTTTTAAAAGAGCGCTTCGAGTAAAACGATTAAATACATTATTTTCATCTGCTGAATGGTTAGAAAAAATCTTAGGTCCTGTTACGAATTTTCTTTCTTTCTTTCTGCTGTCCATCTTCAAAATGGCTTAAAACAGCACCATAAGTTATAACGTGACAAAATCAACAAAATACCAGCATTAAACTTGTACACCGATCATTTTCATTCAACCCCAATCAGTGGTGACCTGATTCAAGTTACCCTTGGAATATGGGCACCAGCGTGGACTTGTCTTTGTGTCATCTTGAAGCTCACTTCCATTATAGTCATCTTACCTCAGTGATTTTGGAAGATAATCGCTTAACCAGATCACAACAGACTCCGTCCTTCATTATTAACGCAAATGGAGATCTTGGCCTCAACATGTCTATTTTAAGTGTTGCTGTGTGATCAAACAGGTCTCCGTTCATTTTCATTTTCTTAATACTATACTTTTTTATTTACTTTATTTTTACCTTTTGTCATGTGTACATCTGTAGGCTAAATTATATGATATGCTCATTTTGGATAATATAATAAAAATGATTTAATGGAAACACATACATTTCACCATACACCTCATATTCCAGCACTGGCCACATTAGAAAATACCTGAAATATTGTTTTGGTCAATCTAAAATTACTTAGTCAAAGTCCATCATCAAAGTGGTTTGGTATTGTTACCTCCCACTTACCACTTTTGAGTGGCTGCACTCACAAAGAGCATCTCACACCTTCAAAAGCCACATAATCTGTTTCTCGCACTTTGAATTATGATTTGTGGACACATTTTTTTTATATACTTTTATTAATATTTTGGAGTTGACAGTATAATTTACAACCCATTTCATTATCAACACAAGCAGCAAGCTTTACTCTATGCAAAGTATTTGTAAAAAGATGTATGACTTTATAATATCTCGCAGAAATAATTTCATATTATTTTCTAATAATTCAGCAGCCGGCGACATGGTCGCTCAGTGGTTAGCACTGTCACCTCACAGCAAGAAGGTCACTGGTTCGTACCCCGGCGGGGTCAGTTGGCGTTTATGTGTGGAGTTTGCATGTTCTCCTTGTGTTTGCGTGGGTTTTCCCCACAGTCCAAAGACATGCGCTATAGGTGAATTGAATAAGCTAAATTGGCCGTAGTGTATGTTTGTGAATGCAAGAGTGTATGGGTGTTTCCCGGTGCTGGGTTGCAGCTGAAAGGGCATCCGCTGTGTAAAACATATGCTGGATAAGTTGGCGGTTCATTCCGCTGTGGGGCCCCCTGATTAATAAAGGGACTAAGCTGAAGGAAAATGAATGAATGAATAACTTAGCAGCCTGTTGTCAATTATTCCTTACATGAGGGTCAAAGAAGACTGAAGAGTTCTAACCCATTGTGACAACACTTTTGCCGCCATCTGGACCAAGCAGTGCAGTTATCCCTTAACATTTCAGAAGAGGTTTCAATCTCCCATTAATTAAGTTCACCCACGGAGTGAGAGGTGCAGACTCACCGCACAGATCGAGGCCCCTAAGCCAGAACCAGGTTGGTCTGTGAGGGGTGCGCTCATTAGCAGCTCGACAACAGATGGAAACGTTCTTTGCACTTTAGCAGATGAGAGGTTCACCTAGGGCCTAATGGTGCTATAATGTACATACATGTCTCCAAGCAGTCTACCTGACTACCTGATGATTGCCATTAGCTGAACTGAGACATGAGGTCAATGGAGGGAAAAGCACTGTGGTGCAGATGAACATAACACACAAAGCTATCATTTTCATTGATACATTTCTTTTCTAAACATGCATATACAAAGAATGCATAACAACGTAAACGTAAACTTGCAGAAAGATTTGACATTTTGTGTTTCTTGTTGTACGTACTGTAAATGAAAAGATTATTCACAATATATAAATATATATATAAACAACTTTATTCCTATACATAAAATACAAAGTACAAAAATAAAGAGTAACTTTGCCAAAAAAACTGATGATAAATAAAACATGTAAAATACTGAAGCAAAGCAATTTATTATTATCAGCATTATTTTTAAATGTCCTCATAGAGCAGCTTTTAATATTGAAACTGAATACAACATCAAGGTTCTTAAGGTCAGCAAATTGGGCAGACAGATGGACTAGTCGAAACACAATCCATCTCCCCCTCATTCTTGGTGTTTTGGAAGAAAACTATTTTAATTTCCTTTTCATTGAATATGAAACTTCCCAGTAAGTGCTCTGTGAGTTTTATAACCCTTGGAGGAAAAATGCACCTGAAAGAAATCCCTTGTCACATGATGACAACGTTATACAGAAGGCCTTTCCCATTCAATGAAATCACTGAGTTAAATAGCTCATTTTTCACAGCAATTACTGACCTTTACTCAAAGCTTTGTTGTTATCCACACTAGTTCATCGTGAGAGAGATTGCAGAGCACAGGCCAAGGTATAAACAATAAATATAATCATCCACAAGACACATGTGTAGACAGAATAATAAATAAATAATTTAAATGCAAAAATAAATATGATATCTGTTAGGTGTACAGTAAATGATACAAGATGCATGGCATCCATTTGTTAACAATAAGATAAACAATGGCAAATGCATTGTGGTCATCATCTGTGTTGATAAAAGAGAACATTAATGAGCACAATCTGGTAGTAATCACATTATACTTTTTTTGTTGTTGTTGTTGTTGTTGTTGTTGTTGTTGTTGTTGTTGTTGTTGTTGTTGTTGTTGTTGTTGTTGCTGTAGATGGGGGAAAACCCTGTAAGGCCATAACTATGGTGGCACCAACCATTTATTGGAAACATGATATATGAACAAAGAACTTACTTTTATTTCATGCACCTTTTCACATAGTTTGAGCCTTTAGACCTGCATCAAATTCGTTGAAGTTTATATATTAACATTTGAGGTACCAGCATAAATACACTCAGGAAAAAATATTGCATTGTCAACTGGATTAGATGGTCCCTGTGGTTATTTATATTTATCCATTTTTATTTATATTCACGTTATATTCTCCTTTCTATATAAAAACTGGCCTCATGAGACATGAACCCTTTCAACATCATTTGCTTTATGATATTAAAAAGGATTAAAAATGTAAGATAGAAAAATAGTTTATATATCAGTCCTGTAAAAATCCTGAGAAATGAAAATCCAACTGCAACTAAATTCAACCTTCCAGCTGAAAGGTAATACTAACTGGCCTTTGTGTTTTCTGTTGGCTAAACTTTTAATAATACTCCACATATGTTTGTGCAATTACATTGTAATTACAGCAATAATGTGCTGTTAATAATGAATGATCCAAATGTTGCTAGTCTGGCTGAAACAAATAACATGCCAGACCGAAGGCCAGGAAAATGGGCACTGACATCCAGGATCAACAAATGGCTGACAAATGAAAAAGGATTTCATGCTTTATCCAAGTCTGATGAAACTCCTGGTAAGCAAATGCGTGCCGAGTTATAACATGTAGTTTTTGTTTATAGAGCCATTCAGATGGACGGTCCAATGTTGCCGTTCTTCCATCCTCAAACTCTCTCCACATTGAGTCTTTCGTCATCTCTGCCTTGGTCAAATCGTATTCTGACTCCATTCAAGCTTTTCTGTTGAGGTTTGGTGTGATGAAAGTTTGTATGCGCAGGCTGCTGTTGTGAATCACTCACAGCCAAAACCAAAATCCCTCACAGCATAACACCACGGCCAACCCGCCCGTCCTTGTTCTGCAGCCATGGCCCAGAAGGCTTCCCGGTTCCTCCTTTCCTTTCTTTGACCGTTGCACCATTTCTTCAGGTCACGCTCCCCCTCCACTATTTCAGCACGTCTCATCCCACGCATTCACAGTCTGATGCGGAGAGTGACTTTATGGTTCTCCAGGTTGTGGTAGCATCCATAAAGGAGACTGGTTCATAGCCTGTGGGGCGGCAGCAAGGGTGCACGCTTACCTTCCTAGCGGTGCGCTTGGGCAGACTACCGTTGGCCAGCAAAGCACGTAGAGCCAAGTCATAGTTCCCCCGAGACCTCTGGCAGGAGCCCACACAGAACTTAAAGAGGATAATTTCGTCCGATTCGAAACCCATATCAAGGTCTCGTACACGCATCTCACGTTTCTCAACACGACAGTCCCGACTGCTGTGCCTTCCTCGACTGCTGCTTTTATCCTTCTTCTTCTTTTCCTCCTTCTCTTTTTTCTTCTTTTTCTTGCGTGCACCTTTGGTCTGTATGTCAGAGGTATCCGGTGAGCGAGGAGAACGTTCCCATCGTGCTGGCTGCTGGTCGTCCTCAATGAGAACAGATGGCTCTGTGGAAGAGGCGGAAATGGACAAAAAAGAAGAGATGTTTAACACCTGCTCAGACTTGAATAATTCATTGTTGATTTATTTGTTAAAGAAACCATTCCCAGACATTTTACTCACCGAAGAGACCATGCCACGGGGAGTCACTGCCCTCCTCAAGCTCTTCTTCAACGTCTGGAAAAGCCTCCAAGGGGGGATCCTCAAGTCCTGCGACACCAAATCCCACCGCAGCTTTAGATTCTGCCCGAAAACGCGACCTGCCCCCTGCCACTAGGGGCAGCAGAGACATCACAACCCATACAAGCACCTGAGCAAACAAAGCAAAGGTGGATGTTAAACGAAAGGACAGTTTTCACAGTAATTAGAGCATTTCCTGGTTACTTGATTCAGTAGATGTCCGAGCAAAGAATTCGCCCGTTTACACAGTACACACCTGCAAGCGTCTCCTTTGACATGGCTCGCTGGTGACTGATGGCATGGAAGGCATTGCTCTGATCCGACTCCTCGGCCACCACCAAACTCCCACCTGCATGAGAAAACAAGGAATGGCTTTCTTATACAGCGACCTAAAGTTATGCATGTCCATACCAAGGTAGGTAATGTAAACTGGAGAGAGCAAGATGCGGGTGACACATACACATGCATACAAACGTACAATCAAAGCTGTCCCATTCATCACGGTCATAATGCCTTTAGAAACCATGCTCATTGTTGTTATAGAATGAGACCGGTGTGATCTCTGAGCATAGCCGGTGCTGACTTGCCTGCGGACAAAGCTACAATGTTAAAAGAGCAGTTGTCTCTCAAATAAACAGCCTTGAAGCAAACGCTGTCAAAAGCATTCTTGACGTGGTTAGATTGCAACGAGTAGAAGGAGCTTCGTGCTGCAAGCCACAGAGAGATACAGAGAGGTTGATAAGAGCTCTGAGCGATGCAGATGTTTATTGACTCATTGCAGTGTGTGACTGTGTAACCTGTGCTAGGGGCTCTGATTTATATCAGGGTCAGGAACAGGGCAGAGTGTCTCAGTTAACACCATTCAAACAGCAGGACTCCGTCAAACACGGCAACCCAAAAATGATTGATGAGGACAGACCAATTATTTGCTAGGGGAAAAGGGATGTAAGGCAGCACTGCAGAACATGTTGTGCTTATGTTTTGGCGTAGTGCTATATCGGTTCTGTTTTATGGAGTTGACTGGATTCCTTTCTTGCGCTTACCTACCTTCAGGAAAAACTGAACTGATGGCACACTTAAGCCCACTTTACGAGAATTAACTCGCAATAAAGCAGTTAGCCGCAAGAGGATGTGCTTTAAATTTTAACATGGTTACAGGGTGTTGTTAGACACAACATGTTGCTGGTGGTGTGAAATGCCTGAAGAGTTCATTTGATGAGCCAGTTTTTAAACTGCAAACTATTTTGAGTGACTATTGTACAGTTTTTGCAAGATTTTTCACAAATTCATGCATAACATTTCAGAAAAGGAAAATGTATATTTGCTAAAGAGAATGGTTACTCAATTGTGAAAAGTGTGTTTTTAAAGAAAAAGGTCAAACAAAAGAACACAAATTTGTCTAAATAAATAAAAAATTGATGACTAAATTGATGAACTGTACCAAGGGAATACCTATTTGATACTTGCTAAGAGAAGATTAAGAGAAGATTTGCTCAACTGTGAATTATTTGAAAGATTAACCTAATGCATCTGAAGCAGTAGATGACAGCAAAGAAAATGTAAAAATGTGATTTAGACAATAATAATAATAATCATAATAATAATAATAAAGCTTATCTTTTTTTACTCTGTTAAACTTGATGGTGAATTTGACTGTTCCTGCTCTCACTTTCATTTTATCTTAATGGTGTTAAGATAAGCAAGAAAGCAAGCTATACTGGCTGGGAATGACATGAGGGTAGATGATGACAGATATTTCATTTTGAAGTGAAACTAACAGATTAAGCCTGCTTTATGGAAGTACCCGTGAGATGTAATCTAATTTCAGATCACTCTGTACCTATTCTTTACATATTGGATCATTTTGTGGTGCCTCTCATAATGTTAAGGAAAGGTCAGTGTAAAGTTTTATGTGTCAGAGAATCTTCTGCTAAGCCTTTCTCAAGCAGTAGGATGCCACTCACAGCTCACCTTTGGACTCAAATACTCTTTAATGATATACTGCATAAATCTTCACCGTCGATAAAATAAAAAAGTAGTATCTCATGTGTTCCTCAGGAGCATTAAAGACGTCTAATGCTATATCTTAAGATCTTCAGTCATCTTGGTTTATTGGCTGCTTAAGGGAAATGTAAAATTTATGTCTTCCAAATCCAGCCAAATAAATATGAACCCCATTTCAACAGCTTCAGGACATATTTATAGCGTCT
>CAIGQW010004318.1:1588540-1614229 GCA_903798125.1 Danio choprae | reverse complement strand
GAATTGCCTTAAATATGTGACACTTCATCTAAACTGTCATAATTGCTTTGATCATAAGCGACATAAAAGCATACGCCCTGAGCTGCATATGTGATTGTTTGTTTATAAATGGTTTGCGTGCGTGTGTATGAGTGTTATGGCTGTGACTCTGTGAGCGCACACATCTGTGTTCCTGACCACAACAATCATTCTTACAGTCTGGCTGGCTTCCCTCCTTCACTCTTCAGCTTCTATCCAGCTGAATTTATAAACCTAATGCAGAAAAACCAGGCTGACCGTAACAAGCAAATCAATATCAGACACCTGAACAAGACCAGCTCCACCGCAAAAATTCAGAAATCTATCCATTGCGGACTACGCAAGTGCAATCTGGCTAATAGGTTGGCCTGCACTCTGGGTCTGTGCGGCTCATTTCACGCTGTCAGTTTCTAAATAAGCCCCTTGGCCTCTCGTTCCCTGTCGACCCCCCACCTCACTGCTTCCTGTAAGCTGAGCTGGCATGCTGGAGCGCAGGCCAGAGGTTATGATAAGAGCACTACCTGCCTCTCAAACACACAGCAGGCCGTTACCTTCAGATATGCTATGAACTTGATCTAGGACGCATCGGATTCTCAATACACATGCAAACTGTTAGTTATTTGTGAGGCTGGTATCACTACTATTGCTCGCACTTGACATATGCCTCATCATTTGCAATTGCTTATACTTTCAACCTTCAAATATTCATCTTGATTGAATGATCATTTCCATAATGTGCCCCTGGAACACAGAACCAGTCATAAGTGTAAATTTTTTTTAATTAAGATTCATACATCACCTGAAAGTTAAATATATAAGCTTTCCATTGGTGTGATAGGACAGTGTTTGGGCAATATACAACTATTCAAATATCTGGAATACTGAGAAAATCGCCTTTAAATTTGTCTAAACCAGGTGCTACGAATGGACATTACTAATCAAAAATTGAGTTTTGATATATTTACAGTACGTAATGTAAAAAAAATCTTCATGGAACATGATATTTACTTCATATTCTAATGATTTTGGTTTCTAAATGATGACATTTTGCCAAAAAATTTACCAGTGCATCGTAGGACTGGTTTTGTGGTCCAGCATCATATATCATTTATTCTACAGATGCAAGGGATATTTCAAATCAGGCGTATCGAAACTTGACAAGTGCTAAATTGGGTGAAAATCCAATAATTCAGGTTGGCTGCATCTGAAAATGCATACTTCCCTACTATGCAATTTAAGACAGTAGTATGTCTGAATTCACAGTATTTGCATACTACTCAGTCAGATTCATAAGCTTTCGTGTAAAGACATGAATCCATTTTGGAATAGGTGGTGTTGACCTGCACATCTAGGCAAAAAGTATGCAAATGTATGAATCCGACTGTCTTCTCAATCAGAATCAAATGTACACTGTTCACATACGCAGTGGCACAAAGCATATGTTTACATATGTTTTACATCTTACAGATGTGCCTATTGTTTGGTCTTTCATCTTACACACTGTTGAGAAGAGCAGACTGAATATTTCAATATTTGCATTCATTGATTCATTGATTCATTTTCTTTTTGGCTTATTCCCTTTATTAATCTGGGGTCGCCACAGCAGAATGAACCGCCTACTTTTCCAGCATATGTTTTACGCAGCGGATGCCCTTCCAGCTGCAACCCATCACTGGGAAACATCCATACACACTCATTCACACACATACACTATGGACAACTTAGCTTATCCAGTTGACCTATAGCGCATGTGTTTGGACTGTGGGGGAAACCGTAGCACCTAGAGGAAACCCATGCGAACACAGGGAGAACATGCAAACTCCACACAGAAATGCCAACTGACTTAGCCGAGGCTCGAACTAGGCGACCTTCTTGCTGTGAGGCGATTGTGCTACCCACTGCGGCCCGGTTATGCCCAATATTTGCATAATGACATTTTATATATGTGAAATCCAATCATGCACTTGAATGTCAGATATGTAATTTGCATCAGATTTCTATATGGCTGTCAACAAAGCAAAAAAGCCAATTGTAAAAGCAGCTTCAGTGCTACGCTGAAAAAAAAGAAGCTTTTCTTACTTAGATTTAGTCTTGTTTCTAGTCTAAAATATCAAAAAATTCTTAAATCAAGAAGCATTTTCTTGACAAGCAAAACAATGTCAAAATTATTGTCTTGTTTTAAGGAAAATACTTTTTAAAATTGAGTCAGTTTTTCCTTAAAACAAGCAAAATAATCTACCAACAATAATCTATGGCGTAAACTAAATAATTTTAAGTCAAAAGAAAAAACAAGATTATTTTCAAATCCCATTGGCAGATTGTTTTACTTGTTTTATGGAAAAGCTCACATCATTTTTTTTTTGGCATATTATTTCTTAAAACAATCTTTTGCTTGTCTAGAAAATGCTTCTTGCTTTAGATATTTGGACTATAAACAAGACAAAAATGACCTATGGTCATGAGCTTTGGGTCATGACCGAAAGGACAAGATCTCGGATACAGGCGGCCGAAATGAGTTTCCTTCGCAGGGTGGCAGGGCGCACCCTTATAGATAGGGTGAGGAGCTCTGTCACCCGGGAGGAGCTCGGAGTAGAGCCGCTGCTCCTCCACATCGAGAGAAGTCAGTTGAGGTGGCTCGGGCATCTGTTTCGGATGCCTCCTGGACGCCTACCTAGGGAGGTGTTCCAGGCATGTCCCACCGGGAAGAGGCCTCGGGGAAGACCCAGGACACGCTGGAGAGACTATGTCTCTCGGCTGGCCTGGGAACGCCTCTGGATCCCCCCGGAGGAGCTGGAGGAAGTGTCTGGGGAGAGGGAAGTCTGGGGTTCTCTCCTAAGACTGCTACCCCCGCGACCCGGCCCCGGATAAGCGGTTGAAAATGAATGAATGAATGAATGAACAAGACAAAATTCTAAGCAAGAAAAGCTTTTTTTTTGCAGTGTACACAATCTAATGCTGAATCGTTACTATTTTACATTAGTGGCTAAATTACAATGAGTTGTTCAGTTTTGTGATTGTACAGATTTGTTCGGATGAGACTGCAGATGTTTACAGATCAGCTGAAAATTCACCAAAATGTAAATTACTAACAATCTCCAGTGCCATCTTTTTGGCTTTCTCTAGTTCTGGAATCTGTTACTATGCAATTTGCAGAGAAAAATGTAATTCCGTTGTCAAATGATGAGATCACTTCGAATACTAATACATTTAAATAATTTCTAGCTGCATTTACAGTAATAATTTTTCAATAAAGACAATTTAATGTTTGCTTTTACTTATATATTAAGTAACAATAGCAAACAAGCAAAATGCAACACGTCATAGGTTTTTCTAAAGTACTTCTATGAAATATAATTTGTACTAAAACCACAATATGTAAGATTTGTTCATTAAACCCCACTACAACAATGTTATATATTTTGCTGAATTATGTACTTACTGTACCATATCCCTAATGTTTCGAGGAATTTTTAAATCCAGAGAAATAATAAATTTTAACTAGTGTGACAGACCATGTCTTGTGTTATAATGCTAATGACAACACACACCCTCGATTTCCAAATTGATTTCCAGGGTAACACCCCCAAAGATGCGTTAATATGTTATGTGTTTTATTAGACAAACAGAGGAGCATTATTAGAGAACCCTAAAATGTATTTAGTATGATAAAACAGCACAGCTTCTTCCTCATGTGATCACGACCGGAAGAATTGGAAGTGGTGGACTGTGGCATAATAAAACCTCTGCTGCTTTTCCACAGCGTCACGCTTGCCTCTCACCAGCAATTGCTTCAGTGGTCTTGTTTCACTTCGACAGCTTTCAGCTTTACTCTGCTTCATACCATGAAAATAAGTTTTGAATACTTTTGCTCATTCATGAACATGATTTCAGTAGGAGACCTGTAGGGTGTAATGAAGAAAAAAAGTCCCATGATTCTACACTCTGAAACCATGAAACTACACGTTTGTTTTGAATACACACCTTCTAGCTACAAAAAGTATATACCGTGCCTTTTAAAGCTACACTGAATTAGGCTCCACACTGAATTGGCAACTGTGTGTTTGATGGACACCTAAAAGTACACTCTTAAGTGTAACTTCCATTAGTTTATGCTACATAATTTCACTTATAAGAATCCAGACATTCTTTAAAGGGATAGTTCACCAAAACTGAAAATACTGTCATGATACTCACCCTTTACTTGTTCCAAACCAGTTTCTTCTGTTGAGTACAAATGAACATATTTTGAAGAAAGCTGGAAAGCTGTAACCATTGACTTCCATAGTATTTGTTTTTTCCTTCTATGGAAGTCAGTGGTTACAGGTTTTCAGCTTTCTTCAAAATATCTTCAACAGTGAGTACATTTTCAGTTTTGGGTGAAATCTGGTCATGCTATTAGTCATGTTTCTAATGTAACAAATAAAAGAGCCCAATGGAAATGAAATAACAATTGCATGTTAATTCATTGAGTACAAATCATTTATTGGACAAACTCTAAAAACAATATATTGTGCCAAAAAAAAAAACATTTCCACAAATATCAAATCATTAAAGATAATTAGCATCGCTTAAGCAGACAATCAGATTTACCTAAAGGCTACAAATTTACATCAACACAAATGAGATGCAAGAACCCTCTCGATTTGGTTTCAGATTTGGTTAGGGAAACCCACATCTTCCTGAGAGCACATAAACTTAGGCCGAGAGTCAAGAAAGTGCGGTTCAAGAGGAAACCCACAGTCGCAAACCCAAACCAAACGATATGCAGACATCTTCCTTAACAGTCTCTCTGATAGATTTGCACCTGGTTGTGTTTAAGCGCCCTGAGCAGTGTCTTTGTTGCTCTGTGTGTCCTGCATCACGCGAGCTGAAGGTGCCTGAGGGACAGGACTTCTCTTGAGGATCTCCAGAGCGCCGCTGACGGCCTCCGTGCTGGGACTCTCATTGATTAAAGACATGTTTCAAACACACAACAACCTGCCCTCGGGCACATACATGCCACCGGTAAAGAACATGGGAGAATCACAGTGGCGTCATTGTGACTATCATGGATGCAAACTAGCAGATGCAAATAGTGTGTGCATGACTCAAGTGATGTGCAATGGAAAATCTATATCATGAAAAATAAAAGATGAATAGTTGTGATGTTTAAGGCACTGAAGGGACTAGAGGGTTTTCATATCCGTTTTGATTTTATAACATCTGCCTTTCACATTCTTGTTTTTATTGTATCACTAAAAGTTCTTTATCTGTTGGTAATAAAAAAGTAATTAATCTCAAAATTCTTATATGGATATTGTCTTTTTTTCCAGCAATGTTTGGTATTTCGCATTTTGGTTTTCTCCAAAATTTTAATAACCTTTTTAGACTATAAATAGGATTGTGTGCAATTAAAGAAATGTTCTCTCTGAATCACTAAACCATCGATGACAATAAAGTACCTTTATTTGTCATACTTATAGCTTTTTAAGTATACTTGATCTGTTTGCATCTGTAGATTTCACTTACAATACACATCTTAAAATGGTCTCTTTCCATTATTATTTATGTTTAAATAGTCAGAAATGTCCACTTCAATAACACTTATGTACAGGACACCAAAATATAGTTTTATTCCTATTCCAAAGGTTTTTACAGTGGGGTTTTTTCATACAGTATATCATTTGTCTTATAAATAACACAATAAAAACTTTTTTCATCCCTGCATGTAGTAATTTCTGATTCATTGTAAGATAAAAACAAAACACTTAAAACTCTGTAACATCAACAAAATAAAGCAAGAATATTCAACATAGCATTATCCAACCTTCAGATTTCTGCCTTTAAAATGCAAAATTCATGCATATTTAATGTTTATTAATGATGTTTATTAAATATGCTTATTGATAACCTCATTTTCATAATAAAGGTTCTTTATTAGCATTGATGAAAACTTTGAAATCAAAGAACGTTTAAAAAAAAAAATCTCTACTCCTCAAAACGTTCTAGATAAAAAGTGGAAAATATTTTGTAAATCATTTAAGCAGAATTGAATACTAAACGTTTTTATATGGAAGCAAATTAAAGCTGCTTTTGGAACCTTTAAAGCACTAGTTCACCTAAAAATTAAAATTTTGCTATTAATTATTCCCCCTGTCAAATTAAGATATTTTGCATGAAATCCGAGAGCTCTCTCATCCTCCATAGAGAGAAATTGTCTAGAGACATTCAAAGTCCACAAAAGGAACCAAAAACAGTCAAAATATTCCATGTGATTTCAGTGGTTCAACTATAATCATACATAGCTCCAAGAAAATGTTTTTGTGGCAAAATAAATTGTTAAAATGTATTCGTTTGCAAATGTCTTCAATGTCAGGTCAGTGTGTGCATTTACTATGGGCAATAAAATGCTTAAGTGTTGAACTGCTTACTCTAAGGGCAAATGCATAACACCAACATAGGCTCATTCTGAAAACGTAGCCCTATATACATTTCTGGAGATCGCGAATTATGTAGCCAGAAGTACGTATGGCTGCATTTCTTTTGTTAAACGAACGCTACGGGGCGGTATGATGCTGTTCCTTTTCGCGCTTACCAGCTGACCGCTTACCTCCGTATGGACAGTTTTCTGGCTCTTATCAGTTTGTCCAGTTAGCTCGCCATGTAGGTTGGTGGACTTGAGATGCAGAGAGGAAATGACCATGATGATGGGGTTCAAGTCTGGTGAAGAACGATTCCAAAAATCAGGTAAGACAGAAGCCAAAAGTTAAAAAAAAAAGTAAATAACAGGGTGAGAATGTGGTAAAAATCAGATGAAATCTTTCTCTGAATTGCTTTTTAAATTTGTCGGTTGGGTTTAGGGAAGTGGGTAGGCGGGTCAATCTCTGCTTTTTAAAATACTATTGGTTGGGTTTAGGGAAGGGGGAGGGTGGGTCAGTCGATCGGCCAGTCAGTCAGTCATTCAAACAGTCAGTCGACAGCGGCCTCTGGTGGATTTACGAGAGAACAGCAGGCTCGAATGGCACTCGCGAGACAAATTTCAGATCTCAAAAAGTGTACACAGCGGGTTCTGGTGGATTCTCAAAAACAAAAACTGCAAAAAAACGTACCTCCTGGGACATATTTGATGGTCTCCAGAAATTTATAACGCTGCCTGTATCAAACATGTACCCTATCGCAGAAGACATGGGTGAACAAAGTCGTTTTTTACAGTTTTATTAGTCCACAAACGTGTTCTTGGAGCTTCGTATTATTACAGTTGAACCACTGAATTAATGTTTTGACAATATTTTTGTTTCCTTTTCTGGACTTTGAACATCTCAGGATTGTTTCTGTCTATGGAGGATGAGAGAGCTCCCAGATTTCATCTAAATTATCTTAATTTATGTTCCAAAGATGAACGAAGGTCTCAGGGGATTGGAATTACATGGGGTTGAATAATTAATAACATCATTTCATTTTTGGGTGAGCTAACCCATTAAGAATGAACCGGGCAAATAAAATATAAAACATCCACCCTATTCACCTGCAGTGTCTTGCATTAAAAGTAAAACCTGACATGTCATGTTTTCTTGTAAGTCGAGCCATCTAGACTGGACTCATGGAGCAGAAGCGATACCCCTGCATTATTTCACTGTCCCTCCTCCATCTCAGAGAGATCCATTAGAGGTTTTTGATGTGCCAGCTCTACCTGTCATTAATGATAAGGTGCAGTGCTGTGCGATAGGCTACACTAAATCAGCCAGCCAATAAAAGACACCTGGTGAAAGCAGAGATGCAAGGTACACTTCACCAGGCCGGCCTGCTTGATCATTGCCAGACATGCTTTTATCTGGGGGGGTGTGAACTTCAGCCGTGAGGTGCGTGTAATATATCTATCCATGTTCCCTCAGGCTCACTAAACAAGTTCTGCTTCAATCTCCAATCTAGAATTGGCACATGCAAAGAGCGAGCAGCGTACATGCCCTTTCAAGTTCATAGGTCTTTCCTTCCAACAGTACTTATTACATACACCCCATGTATATAATGTATTGGACTTGTTGCAACAGACTGCATTTGGCTATTTGCAGATATCCCAGACACTGGTTTTATCACATTTTAATGTGCTCATGCTCCAGAACCTGAGTTCAAGCGCAGCATGCCTGAGTGCGTGACATTCAAGCGTATAATTCAATAATCCTTCTCTGGCAAAAGGTAAGTTCTCATTACTGTCAGAGTCCAGCCACTGGAGAGGTGAAGAGAGAGAATATGCTGCCAAGAAAACCAGCATTACCTGTTTGAAACCCTTTACTCTTTTGTTCCAATATCCAAAGGGGAAAAAAAGCATGCTGATTATTGGATTGTGAACACATGTGGTTTTCGGACCACCATTCATGTCAGTGAGTGAACATGATAGCAAAAACAACTTCCTTTAATTGCAAAGATCCATCATTCAGGCTTTTGCTGCTTTCAGTTTCTCTGTTAGAAGAAACGTCAAGTTACACACACTTGATGTTTCTAGAAAGCCAGACTCTTCCCATTGTTGAACAGCATTACTCATAGTTTCAGATTGTGTGTGCTGTAATCGTGTGTGCTGTAACATGAAAGCCTAACATGAGTGCCTTAAAATATGAACAGCCACAATTCTGATACTTTTAAAAAACTTTTTTTGGTTCTCCAAAGAGTCTTTCAGTGAATAGATTTTTAAAGAATCATTTATTTCTTGGTGTGAAGTACATTTAAATTATGCAAAGAAACTTTTCCACTTTAAAGAACCAATAATAATACACTTTTTTTTTCTACATTCATGGAATCTTTGTTGCTTTGTCTTTTTTTTAGACTAGTCTTATGTAAATGCTGTGCAGGGGAAGTTCTCAACTTTAGCTTCTCTTTCATTCTACACCAGGGGTGTCATACTCATTTCCTAGAGGGTCGCAGCACTGGACAATTTATTTACAACCCTGCTCCAATATACTTACCTATAGGTTTCAAACGAGCCTGAAGGACTCGATTAGTTTGACCAGGTTTGCTTAATTAGGGTTGGAACTAAAGCTGTGGTCATACTAGAGTTTGAGCTTGCGAAATTCTGTTGTACGGCACTGCGAAAGAGGCAGGATAAAACAAGAATATGATTAGACATTGATAAAGCGAGCAATTGCTCCATATTTTACATTTCTGTACAAAGAGGTCATGTTTTGATCTTCTATTGGTCTCATGCAATCATGTGATGCGAGTTTGCTGGTTAGAGTTAACCAAGCTTCAACTTTCGAATGCAACGACATGTGAAACTTGTCACACGAGCTTGCGTTTCCGGTCTGTAGCATTTGCATGTGTATGAAGGGAAGTCTATTGGGCGAAAAGTGCAGTGTGACCGTGGCTTAAACTGTGCAGAGCTGAGCAAGGAACTGAGTTTGAACCCCCTGTTCTATAATCTAAAAAAATCTGGTTTGTCATAACCCAATATTGGGTCAATATGGACAAACCCAACATTGGATTATTTTTTTCCATTTAAATGACACATTTTAACCCAATGGTTGGGTTTGTCCTTATTTGACCCATTGGGAACATTAGGTTACAATAATGTTGGGTTACAACAGGAGTCACCAATTTGTGTCCCTTCAGAGTTTAGCTTCAGCTTGACTCAACACACCTGCCTTGAAGTTTCTAGCAAAGCATATAGAAGGCACGCCTGAAATCATTAGCCTAAAAAGCATAATGGATAATGCTAATGCTTCTTCTATGACAGCACATAGGGAAGAAGACTAAAAGCCATTTGATTGGCTAAGACATGTTTCACATGACCAAGTTAGCATTATAGGTTTTCCAATGATAAGTAATACAGGCATTTCCCCCATAGTAGGAAAATATATGTTTCCAGTATACCTATTCGGGTGTTTGATTATGTTTGGAGCTAAACTCCTCAGGACACCAGCCCTCCAGGAACAAGTTTGATGACCCCTGGTTCACAACAATGTGTTACACATTTTTTATGATGCTTGAAACAAATGCTTTTGTTCATTTTTTTTACTGTAATCTCAAAGTCATGTAAAAAAAGGGACTGATTCAAACTAAGCTTATATATAGATGTATCTAAAATTCTGGTGAGTGACATGCTGTAATCTGCACTCTAAAAAATGCTGGGTTATATTAACTCAACGCTTGGTTAAATATGAACAAACCCAACCGTTAAATTAAAAAAGTAATTTAAATTTGATGTAAATATTTGCTCAATGTTGTGTTGTTGAGTGTGACGAGTGTCCATGTTTATTGGTCTTGTACACTCTGAAAAAGGTTTTTAAAGGCTCTTTGCACATAGTAATAGTTCTACTTATAACCTATTGTCCCAAATAAACCTTTTTATGCTGAATTTGTTCTTTATGTGAGACTGGAGTTCTTTATTTCCTGCCTTTTCATTTGTCAAATCTGACAAAACACCTGCAGCTCATTACTGGTTTTCTGAAGCTCAACCATCAGCTACACACACTGTCAACACTCTCTCAACAAGTAAACTCATTCTTTCTTAAAATGTCTGTACTTTCGAAATGTAACGTGTTTCCTACAAATCATGTTTAATTTTTTTCTTGCCTTTTATTTTTAGTTAAACAGAACATGTGTGACCAGCACTGTTCAGTTGATGATGCCTCTTCACTGGTTAAGTAAAAGAGATAAAATACAAATGATATCCCATGACTTCACTGTTTAACACTGTAACTGTGTCACATACAGTCCACTTTTGATACTTCCATATGACCATCATAAACACTCATTTGTACATAACTTATTTTTGTATTTTTAAATATATATTTATTTTTGTATTTTTATGTATCTATTTATCTTCAGTGTCAATTGTCATTTGTTAATGTGCTCAGCTAATAACTTTTCACAAGTTAAATAAAATAAAAATAAAAGAACCTAACTGGTAAATGTCATTGGGTATGTATAATGTTGTTGTTTTTTGTGTTGTTTTTTTATCACTTAAACCTTAACAAAGCCTGCAAGATGTCAGGCTAGACTCCTACTATTAATACATTCACACAGATTTAATACAAACTCCACACAGAAATGGCAACTGACCCAGCCGAGGCTCGAACCAGCGACCTTCTTGCTGTGAGGCGATTGTGCTACCCACTGTGCCACCGCGTCGCCCACTATTAATCAAAAGACCTTGTAATGAGATAAATTTGTCAACACAATACTGACGCAGTCAAATCAACATAAGTGATGTGTGGACGTCCTGGGTCGTTCCCTTTTGACTTCTTACGGCACTAAATTCCGGAATTCACGGTACATCAGCAAAGAAATCAGCAGTGTTGGAGTTAGAGGCTGTGAGCCTTGACAAAAGAGGCAGGTTGGTTGGCAGGCTTTATTTTTGCTACGCAAATGCAGTGGCCACTGTTTGCATTCCAAACCATGGCCTGTCGGCCGGAGCACGGGAGCTCGTCCCTTCATTAGCTGATCCTCAACTGAGGCTTAGGCCTGGACCACACAAACAGCTCACTTAGGCACCTACCAGCATGCACGAGTGCACACATATAGCATAATCCAAATGGCTCAAATTAATCTGATTGTTTTATGGATATTATTATCATTATTCAACTTCAGGACTGTTTCCTTTGATCATTGAATTTTCCTTTGAAAATTGATCTTTTTTTTATTTATTCATGACTCACAACATGTTCAAATCAAGTCTATTAATAAAACACTTGCCCTTAGGTTTCATGGACTTACTAAAGTAATAGCAAAATATTATGCATAATTACTTGCAATAACCATAAACCAAACCTTATCCTTAACCTCATAATAAATATGTTCACCTAGTAAATATGTTTTTTTTTTCTTTTTTTATTGAATGGAAGTTTTAAATAAGGATTAATTTAAGTTTCACTTTAAAACTTCTGCATATGTCAAAATCAATACCCATTTTTCATCCAGTTAATTACAATGTTCCCTTGACTACAATTTGTAGCATTAAAAATATGTATGTTTTTTAAGATGAACATTTTTACAAAAGTTGGTCTTATTTTATATTATGTCGAGGGCATGATGTATTTACAGTGTTCATGTGTCACAAGTAAATTCTTTTGATGATAATGAGGTTGGGCACCGCCATAAGCAGAAATAAAAAGCATGCATGTACACAATAAATGCATCATTTCAGATTATTCATTTAGATACAAGTACATAGTAGTGATAATATAAATAGGGCCCTTAGGAATTCACAATTGTCCATTTACCATCAGCTATAACAATTATCAGCACACTGAAAAAAAAAAAAATCATTGGATTTACTACATTAAGGTAACTGGTTGAAACTATTTATATGGGCTGAATTTAAACAAACAAAAAGTCGAACATTACTAAATTTAATTTGTTTAAATTCAGCCCATATAAATTGTTTGCAAACAAAAGTAGTGTAAATCCAATTAATCTTTTTTTTTTTTTTTTCAGTGTACTGTCTGAATTCTTCTTAATATTTTATCTACGATTTCATCCCATTTTAGTTAATCTAAAGGATGTGGGTTTGTGGTTTTTTTATTTTAAGTTTTAGTTGCAAAGAGATTTGCCACTTTTACCTCATCTTCTATTTAAATTTGAATGATAGATGAACACAAAGTTCCTCATGACTGTGTCACTTCACACTCAATTGCACTGGAATCGCAGGAGTTTATCAAAACACGTAGATTTATTACAAACAGAACACTCACAACTGAA
Organism: Danio choprae; assembly: GCA_903798125.1. Taxonomy (NCBI): domain Eukaryota; kingdom Metazoa; phylum Chordata; class Actinopteri; order Cypriniformes; family Danionidae; genus Danio; species Danio choprae. Next base: position 1,601,542 of record CAIGQW010004318.1, on the reverse strand, counting down.
ACACAGGAATGACGATCAAGACCAGACAAGGGACTAAACCAAACTAAAGGGTATAGATACACAAGGAAATCATTGAACTAATTACACACGTTTGAGACACAGGTGAAACTCATGAACACTAACAAACAGCGGGAAAACAGAACAAAGGAATCACGACATAACAAGAGCACATAGAACACTGGGCATGGGAAAACACAAGGCACATGGACACAGGAAGCCTGACATTAGGCCCTTCTTTTGAAGACGCATCCTCGCGTCTTCTAAACACTAAACTCTAGAAACAGGGGCTGGGAGGGGGAGGAGCCAGGGAGGAGTCTTATTAGGCAGGAGCCAGAAGACAAATAGAAGGACGAGGAGGAGACACAGAGGGAGGAGCCAGGAGGGGAGCTGGAGAACATGGAAAGGAGGTGGTGGCCAGGTAGGAGTCACAGGAAGACGGAGTGAGGAAGGGGGCTGGAGCAGGAGCCAGAAGATCCAGGACACAGCCCAGGGCGGAGTCGATGAAGGGAGGAGCCATGGAGGAGATGTGGCCACCGACTCCAGGGGGATGCCCGAGGGAGACGCCGCTGATGAAGGTGGAGCCCAAGTATGAGATGGAGAGGGTGACAACAAGGTCCCGGAGGGCCTAGGTGGAGCAGGCGGCTCACCCGACCGAGGCGATGATGTGGGTCGGGAAGCCTGCGGCGGAGCCAGAGCAACAGAGGACCAAGGCGTAGCTGGAGGGAGGGAGGAGCTCAACGTAGCCAGCAGGACGGAGCAATGAGGTGCAGCCAGAGGAGTGGAGTACGGAGGTGAAGGGCGACGACTAACCAAGGCGGAGCCGGAGCGATGAGGGAGCCTGGCGGAGCTGGTGGGCTGATAACACACGGAGGAGAGAGCCAATGTGGAGCCGTAGGGTCGAAGGGCCGAGGCGGAGTCCGCAGCTTGGAGGCTGGAGGAGCTGACGCTGGGTGACACCCTCCAGGAGGGCGATGCAGGCAGGTAGCACCTCACAGCTAGCTCCCCCTCTGGAGCTTGAGGGCAAGCTGGGGCGCTGGCTGACTGCAGCAGCGTTGGAGCTGGCGGACTGGCTGCAGTCATTGGTGTCAGTAGAGATGGAGAGGGTGGGAAGACACTCACGACTCTGGAGCTTGGAGAATCAGGGAACACAGGGACCCTGAACTGTCTGGAAACAGTAAACGTGGAGATAGCGGGGGAGGGACGACTTCGCTCCAGAAGTCAATGAGCAACTTCCCAGTGCCCAATGTCCAGCAGTTACGCATCTGCTGAGGGGCGGTCTCTCGTTCAGCCCCTCGATTTCCACCAGTAGTCCCATGATGGGTGATGTTGCCAGCTCACACACCTGGTCAGACGTTTCGTTGAGCTCTACCTCAACGGTGGTATCTGGCTCTGTCGCTCCTGTTGGCGATGGCTCGCACACTGCGGGTAGCTCTCTGTCTGCGGTGGGTTCTGGCAAGCGCTCCCTGCACATGGGTAGAGTTTGGCTGGTCACTGGGTGTGGAGTGGCAGTGGCGCTGACTGTGAACATAGATCCGTTCCTCGCCAGTGTCCACTCCACGTAGTCGGTGAAATTGCCTTGAGGACCACGTTTAGACGATCGTGCTCTGCAGGCATTGTTCAGGCTTGTGTTGTAGAACCCGCAGAGCACCTCGTCCGGATAGCTGGTGTTGAAGTAAGCTAGAAGCAAAAACAGTCTGGTATGGTCCTTAAGGCTTTTCTCCCTCTGCTCCAGCAGGAGGAGAAGGAAATCAGGGTGGCGGGTGGGGTCCATAGGGAAACACAAAGGGAGGGAAAAAGAAACACTGAGGGGCAAAACAGACTATAAAAATAAAACGGGGACATCACATGCCGCACTTTACTGTATCAGTCCAGTATTCTGTCACGACTTGGCTCACTTCACACTCATAAATGTACTGGAATCGCAGGAGTTTATCAAAACACGTAGATTTATTACAAACAGAACACTCACAACTGGAACACAGGAATCACATGTAGGAAGACAATTCACAGGAATGACAAGGGACTAAACCAAACTAAGGGGTATAAATACACGGGCGCATCATTTAACTAATTACACACAGGGGTGAGACACAGGTGAAACTCATGAACACTAACAAACGGCAGGAAAACAGAACAAAGAAATCACATGACATAACAAGAGCACATGGAACACTGGGCATGGGAAAACACAAAGCACATAAACAAAGGAATCCTGACAGACTCTAATAGATCAATACATCTTTTTACATAAACGTGGGTTACAAATGAAAGGAAATTTTGTGATACTAAATATAACTACTGTATTTTTAAAAACCTACTGAATACTGCTGGTCAGCTATCTTAAATAATTTATTCATTTTCTTGATATGTGTCATTCATTCAGATAATCCACTCTCCTTAAAAAAATATCTCAAAAACGTAAACCAGTCATTTTTCTTTATCTATATTACCTCATTTTTTCTGGACTTCTCAGTTACCAAGTCCAACATAATCTCATGGCAATTCATAACCTTTTGATTTAGTGGCTAATTTGTATTCTATTGTACGATTTCATTCAAACATTTTAGTACAATTTACTCATCCCTCAATGAGATGTAGGCATACCTACCAACACTCCCGTTTTTCCCAGGAGTCTCCCATATTTCAGACCCATCTCCCGCCATGCTCCCGTTTAGTTATTTCTACTGGAAAACTCCCGTAATTTCACCCCGCCCCCGGTCCTCATCGCTGTGGCCAAACCGAAACCCGGTGTTGTGCCAGAAAGTGCACCCCTGCTGTAAAATGCACCCCCTCTGAAATGTACATCTATTAACTCATTCATTAATTTTCCTTCGGCTTAGTCCCTTTATTCATCAGGGGTCGCCACAGCGGAATGAACCGCCAACCTATCCAGCATATGTTTTACACAGCGGATACCCTTCCAGCTGCAATCCAGTACTGGGAAACATCAATACACACTCATTCACACACATACACTATGGCCAATTTAGTTTGTTCAATTCACCTGTACCACATGTCTTTGGACTGTGGGGGAAACCGGAGCACCCGGACAAAACCCATGTGAACTATGGGAGAACATGCAAACTTCACACAGAAATGCCAACAGGACTCGAACCAGTGACCTTTTTGTTGTGAGACGACAGTGCTAACCACTGAGCCACCATGTTGCAGCATCTATTAACTGAAATTTATTTTTTTTTAAATACAAATAAATAGAGATATGACACTAATGAGAGTGACTGAGGTGAGTTTCAAGAAATAGAATCCTTCCCTTACAGAAGATAAATAAATAAATAAATAGATTGACTTTAAATACAATACCGATGAGATTAAGTAAATTGTTTTATGTGTGGTTTAGTTTAAAACACCAACAACAATTTTATGTGTTCCACGTAGCCTAAATGTTTAAAACCCACCAAAAAGCCTAATTTTAGGCTACACTGCAGTCAATATTATTATTTTACATTTATTTGTAAACCTATAGTGCATTTTAAAATGTGTTTCACTTCTTGTCCTTGTTTTATCCATCAAAATAATAATCATTTTATGCTTTAATCAATTATGGCCTTTGATTAATTTAAAAAAAAAAGTAGATTGAGAATGTTAATGAAAGTCTATGAGGGGATGCATTTTGCAGCAGGGGTGCATTTCTTGGCACAACACCGGTGCATAGTACAGTTACTAACACCACAGTACAGTTACTAACCCTCTCAGCTGTGTTATTCAGACAAACACACACCGCTGCCACGCCTCCCACCCCTGGTCTCCTGGAATTTCAGAAATAAATGTTGGCAGGTATGGATGTAGGTGTAGGAGTCGGGTTTGCATCCTTGTAAAAAACATATATACTTATTGTATAAACTTATATAAATTAGCCACTTTTCTGACAGTATGTAAAAATCCTCGTGAGATCAGGCGGACAAGTTCTAGGCTAGAACTTAGGGATGTGTGGTAGGGATGTGTGATTTAATCGAGGTGATTATCATGTGCAATTTGTCAGTAAAGCCAGTTCTAGTAAACCTCCAGCATGTGCGTTTAGAGTTTACTACACAGAGTCGTAGTACACTGATAAGCTATGCAAAAGATCATTTAAATTCAAATTCGTATTAATTGGTCAAAAATAACATTGTGATTATCATTCTGCGATAATGACAGTTTACTGAGAAGCAACACAAACAGCTAAGGCTGAAGTAAATTCTGCATATGAAATTACAGCATATAATAACATGTTTTTACTCCAAGCTTACCTCATAACTACAGTTTGAAATGAGTACTTCTGTGAATCAAGGAAAGCTATTAAATCTTACGTATTTTCAGCAAGCGCTATTTTCCCCAAGGGATTTCCTGAATGTCTTTGTGTGTATTTAGACAGGCTTGTGGGTTTCCGCGAAAGCGCCCTCTGGCCTTCGGAGGAGAATTACTACAAATCACACCATGCTTCCTTGACAAGATGTGGACGACAATCACAGCTTTGTTTAATTATGTTCACGATGTCAATTCGATAAATCACCCAGCCCTAGGTTAAGGTATAGATTACCTCAGGACATTTGATCTGTTCCTTTTATTATGGTATTTAAATCAAAGCTGCAGACCTATTTGTATTTTGCCATTTGGTTAATTTGTATGCTGTATACTGTAATGTGTACAATCTCTTGAATTGGTTATTTGTTGTTTTTGTGGTTTGTTTTCTTTCATTTTCTAACTCCAACTGGGTATTACTTGGTTTGTACAGTATTTTGGTAAACAAATTGCTTTTAAATGTGATTTATATAAATTAACTTGACTAGATACACTCACTCACACTATATCATTCACCTGGCAAAACACTGTTACCAGGCTGATTTTACAGAAAGGAGACCATTATAAAGTGGGACAGTGTTAAGACTTCCAACACAGAGAAGACGATCAGAGCTGGCAGTGAATAGAAATGTAATCTGTCAGATTACTAGTATATAAACTTTATAGTCTAGATGCATAAATTCTGAAGTAGCTAATGCCGTTTCCTGTTTGAATCCCACCCTGAAAATCAGCTTTACCTTGTCTTCATTAAAACGTCTTGCCTTTTGCTTTGATAACCAAATACAGCCAGATTAAATACATTTAAAAGGGAACCAACAGAGCGAGAACACTTGGACGAGCAAGTCCTTAAATGGGAATAAATTAGGGAAGAGAGGGTAATGGTGAAGATAGTATTTCACTCCTGAGGCTTAGCCTAAGCAGTCACAGCGACCTCTAAAGAGGGAGAGAGAAAGAGAAAGACACACTAAGCAACTAAATACTCTATAAAAGGAAGCCAGAACAGTTACCCTTGAGATAAGAGTTGGTGGCTGAAAAGAGAGAAGCTTCATCATTGGAATCAGTTATCATATGCAAACCAGCTAGTATATGCTAGCCTTTAGCTACCCTATGCACTCGGTCAACTCTCTTAAACCAACAACCCGGGTGAAAGACTACCCGAACTTCTTGCTTTCTAAATGAATCCACAGGTAATTATTTGAACCGGCGCAGTGCTCAGGCACAGAGGCCAGTCCATCCTCACAGGCCTTTATACTGTAGCTCACGTCTCATTTGTTCAAATTAAGCTCAGGGAGGGGGGAAAAACAGCTATTAGTGTGTCTGGATGAACTAACGACATCCAAAGCGTTTCCATGTCGCCCAGTTGAGCCCCAGACAGGCTTCGAGTAATGACCTGGCCCGCTCTTTCAAAGGCACCGACGCCACCATGATTAATGCATCTGACCTGGTAATTTTGGAAGAATACAGCTTATTGTATTAAAGACTGCTTCCAGCCACAAACATGGGTGTACAATAAGTCCACTTAACATTCTTCGCTATCAAAAGTTTGGTAAGAGATGTTCGGATAAAGAGAAAAAGGTAATATCCCTCATCAGTGTCATGAATGAAGTCTTGAGCGTGCATGCATTTCATCTGGCAAAAAATACCAACAATTAAGCGAAAACCAAGGGTCAGGCTTGGTAAAACTTTTGTGTGTGTTTAGAAATTTGGTTTTATTGCATAAGCAATAGTCTGAGTCTGAGGGTCAACATTTAAACAAATCGCAAGATCTGATTTTCTTCGTGCCCCAATCAAAGTAAATGAATAAGCTGTCAAAAGAAATTGTGTGTAAAAAGTTAGTGCTGAATAATCTGCAGAGTATGAACAATGCAGCGATTGAGCCATATATCAAAATGGGTGTCTTTTGCATATTGTTTTTTGCTAACCACAAGGGGGAGGAGGACGTTTAGTCCATTTTGTAAAAGGGAAACTGGATGATCCACAATGTTAGGTAAGCATAATTATATCAATGACAGTCTAGGCCAATGCAGCACAGAACCTGCTGGCACCAGTGTGTGAATTATGGAGAAATTTGGAGTCTTAAAGGGATAGTTTACCCAAAATTGAACATTTACTCATTATTGGCTCTCCCTTTATGAAAACCTTTATGAGTTTATTGGGTTGAACACAAAAGAAGATATTTTGAAGAATGCTGAAAACCCAAAATCATTGACTTTTTTATAGTAGAAAAACAAATACAGGTTATTTCTGTTGTGTTTTACAGAAGAAAAACAACGGTAAAGGTTTGAAACAACTAAAGGGTGAGTAAATAATGACAGAATTAAATATTTGGGGTGAAATATCCCTTTAAATTGACATTTAAATGGACTCTCTAATAATCTCTTTAAGCACATGCTTTTTTTTAAATGAAAAACAATTCCACTTTAATATACATTTAAAATGTAACACTTAAGTGTTGCTTAACAAAAATTAAGTAGTATTACAACACTAGGGGTGCTAAACAACAATATGGCTCACTTAAGACAAATTTCATCAGACTAAACTTACTAAAATTCCTTTTCAGAAGCTGATGCCCCTAAAAGCCACTGAATTTTTTGCACAATGCCTGGCACCATGATGAATTTTCTAGAAACGGACACAGAGCCCCATTCAGATGGAGCCCAGACAGTTGCACTGACCCTTAAAGAGAATGAGCTCAGGTCAGCTAAGGCCAAAGGATGTGAACCCTGCGGTGAAGTTGCAGGGCGCTGTGAGATATCTTAGTATTCTCCTCAAAAGCACTAATGCATTCTTCTTCACACACGCCTGTAATTTCTGTGTCATTGAAGCCAGCTTATTGTGCTTATCTTCTTGATAGGTCTTCCTGGGGCCAGCCTCTACATTATGTGCAAATGTGTCATCATTTAAACGTTCCCTCCATGCTGCGCTAAAGTTCGGGAATGTGCACTTGAAAACACAAGGTGGGAGGTGCCACATCAACACCGCAGGTTCGAGAAAGCATTATATGACATGAAGAAGTGAGGTGAGAGCCAGGTCAGCTAACACAGGATTGACCGAAGAAATGGAAGGAAAAAATCTCATTTGTGAGAATAAATGAAAGTACGTTGCTCCTTTGGCTCTCTGTGTCAGCGGTTCTCAATCAAGGTTCTGGAGGACCTCAGCACTGCATACTGAATATGTCCTTTATTAAAAACACCTGATTTATATCATCAGCTCATTAGTTGACTCAATTGGGTGTGTCAGATAAAGGAGACATTGCCGCCTCGACCCCAAATGAAAACCACTAGTCTATATTATAGTGAGAAAGTTAAAAAGCAAAGTATGTAAGCCATGCAAAAACACACATGGATATGTCATTTAGGTAGGTGCGGCGGTATTCCAGGGCTGATCTGAAAGCAAAGATTCCAGAATGACAGCTCTGAAAATGGAAATAAGTGCAGAAAAAAAGTGTAATCTAATCCTTCGGTGGAATCTGAAACAATTTGAATAAATTGACTCACATGTGAAACTCATATGCTTTTCTGAAACGTATGTAAATAATATACATTTATTCTTTTTTAATAGGTAATTTAAAACTGTTGAGTTGATTTAACAGCAATATTTTTTTCTATTTTGTTAGAGACAAATGGTAATATTTTGCAAACATGTCTCTGGTATAGCCTACCTACCTCCCTAAAATGCACACTTCAAAATAAAGTTTTCAACAAAAAAGAAAAAAAGAAAAAAAAGCTTTTTTTTTCCCAAAATGATGCCATAGAAGAATCATTTTATTTATTGATTTTCATCTTCTTGTGGTTCTATGGCTGGTCTTCATGAAACCACTGAGCCATATTGAGCCAGCAATAAAACATTTTTGAAGAACAACATTTTGACGGGACAACAGTGGAACTTTTGAATCCAATAAAAAGACCATTATGGTGAACTAAAAAAAGAAAGTTGAAAAGTCTTTCATAAATAAATAAATAAATAAATAAATACCCGATTTAATGTCAACTTTCACAACTTGCGCTAGAATAGTGATGAGAAAATCATCCCAGTCACCTCCAATAAAATGAACAATACAAATGTTTTTTTTAATCTATACGCACAGTCCTGTTTGTATCTCCGAAAGTAATAATCGATTAAATAAACTAAGTTTAATTGCGTGAAAAGACCCGACACTGAAAAGAGAGTGACTGACAGGATGCCCCAGACCACACCTGATGACACCCGGCAAGGAAAAGTTTCAAATACACAGCAGCCGTCTAATGTTTATTGCCAGAGGGGACATATTACAGAAGTCTGAATCAGACCCAAAGCCACTGACAATAACTCTTATCAATTAAAAAAAAAAGAGAGAGACATGAAGCTGAAGTTACCGTACGTTCAGAGATGGAGTGCTTGAGTCGCGCCAAATCGGTACAGCCTCGCGCTTCTCGCAGGCAGATGAGCGTGTCTTCGCGGGTAAAATCCACACGCGCTTCTTTAACGCAACATAATTCTCGAGCAACTGACTTTCTCACGGGCATGTCCTCTTCTAAAAGCTAGAGAACAAACTCTTCAAAGGCGAGGAGGACGGAGAAGCGCCTCCCTCCGTGACCAAGCCTCTCTCTCTTCTTCTTGTAAAGCACCTCGTCCTAAGGGGAATGAAAATCAACGCCAATGACCATGACGGCTTAACAGTCACGGTAATAAAAATCATGCTAATTATTGAAGTAATATCAGTAACAATAACTACTAATATAACGTCAATATTTACAGTTTATGCGTCTAAAAATCTAGCCGACATATGGTTTAAGGCTGCTATTTCCAAAATTCATCAACAGTCTTTATAATTTGTATAGCACAGAAATAGCATAGGCTACACATTTCTACACAAACAAAAAGCACTTCAAAATTCAAGTTATTAAAAGAAGCTCAAAACTGTTCCATTCATGAATTCTAATATGGTTAATAAACCACTCCAAACGCTTAATTGAATCAATAGCTTTAATGTGATTTTAATCACGGTTGTTGTTGTTGTAGTGATTCATGGTCCCGTAGAGAGTCAGCGAATGTGGGCTGTGAGCGAACATATTCATCATTTCATTAACCTCATCAGTTTCGAGAGTGAAACTTAACAAACAATATTCTTATGAAACCAAAATGTTGAATATGAATGACCTTTTTTTCTGTAGGGGAAACTAAAAATCCAACGTCTAATGAAATCAAGCATGGTATTTAGCTTTATTGGGCGATTAATAGCCTATTATGAATTAATAGGCCTATGTCATTAAGTGAGCAGACGAATAGGCTAACTTGAACACAATTTAATGTTGGCCTTTATAATTTCCAGGAGCAGCTTAAATTCATTTTTATTGTTTATTGTAAAAGCATGACAGAATTTTCATTTGGTGAGACTTTACTGCTCTTCGAGGGTCAGACACATAACTTTATTATTAAAGAAGTTGGAAACACATTTGTATACCACGTTGGAAATTAGATTAGGTAAAACAAGTATTTGCAAAGATATGAAAGGCCTATAGGATTTTTTTTCTCTCTAAAGCAATTATATTTACATCAAATATATTTAATAATACTTTAAAATATTTAACTGCATTCAAAAAGTGAGATAATTACTTAAGGACACAGGAACTGAAAATATGTATTTCCCACCCTCATGTTTCATTCAGACCCATATTAGACTTCCTTTGTTTGGTGTAACAAAAAAAGATGTTAGGCTGAATGATAGCCTCAGTCACCATTCACTTTTACGAATCTCCCACATATACCTAACATTGAGGATTAATAAATGATTACAGAATGCAAATTTTCAGTACTACAAACGTATTCCTGGACATTAAGCTGAGGTCATCAATTGCTGCATGAACACAAACTGGTAACATTTCTGAACACTGTTTAAAGTAATAATATTTCTTTTAAAATCTATTTTTAATGTTTCATTTAGGATGAATTCACACTTGGCAGGTTTAGTTTGGGTAGAAATTTAGTTTGGTTTAAATTAACTTTGTTGCGATTGCTTTGTTAGTGCAATTCATTTGAGTAATTGTGAACACTTCCAAACGGGCAATGGTTGTGTGCATTAAACAAACAGATTCCTTACATTTTATTAGCTCTTCACAAATTTTCAACTGATGAATGCATCGCATGTGTAAACCCATTTCAGTATACAGCCTTGGTTTGAATGTATAGTAAGTTTTGAAGTTTCTTCAGGTTCAGTTCTAAAAATGACAGTGAAGGACTCTTAGGTCTGGAGCAAACGAACCTGGAGAACAGAACTAAAAGAATACGAACACATTATTCAATGTCAGATATCTCGGTGTATCATGATTTCATTTTATGCTTTTATACTTAAACATATGCTTATTTAAATTAAACCAATTTTAAAAAGGCTTTATGACTTATGAAACATGTCTGTTTAAATGAAAATCTACCAGGCCCTTGCAAAAACCCCTTCGCCCACTCTCACCTCCCCTGTAACATCCATCTAATCTTCAGCGGAGTTCCCTCCGCCCACAGATATGCGCTAACTTTGGCACTCCTTCCACTACAAACATCAGGCTCAAAGCACAAAGACTGGCCAAACAGGGCCTTTCTCGTTTTCGGCTTTAACAAAACACTAAAACAAATTCTGGGAGGCTCTCCTGCACTCTATTTATAGACCGAACCAACAACACACGCAACCGAGTGAGGGATGGAGGAATGTGAATCATCACTGGTGATCCATAAACAATGTTAAAGTTCAAGTTCGAAAAGACTGATTGGGAAATCTCTCTTTGTAACCGGGGTTTCTCCTCAGGTAACCCCTGCTTGAGCCACAATGGATGACAACTTTTATTTAAAAAGATAACATCACTGAGTATGTAACCGTCAAGATTTTTGAAGTTTTCTTTCAGGAGCACCACAGCATGTCCCACACAGGGTTTCACCAGGTGCACCCTAGGTATTTTCCAAGCTAGAACATTTCAGTCTTTCTAATGTCCTGAGGCAGTGCTCAGCTGCTGTTTCACTTATGCTCTTTAGAGTACAAAGATTTACTACTTACAATGTTTTAAGAACTGATTACTGGCTATTAAACAGCTGGAAGACACCAAATGTCAGCCTATCTTGATGAAAGAAAACATGCACAGGTGCCTTTATTCATTTATATGCTTGTGTATAGAACAAAATACACTACTGAAGTAAATTAACAATAGGTGTGAACTAAGATATGGTAATTTAAATATTATTTTTACTGCCCATATACAGTCGTGGTATTATAAAAAAAAGGTTTTGTAATAACAGTTTGCATATACTCCAGAATGTTATGAAGAGTGATCAGATGAATTGCATAGTCCTTCTTTGCCATGAAAATTAACTTAATCCTGAAAAAAAACTTTCCACTGCATTTCATTGCCGTCATTAAAGGACCTGCTGAGATCATTTCAGTAATTGTCTTGTTAACTCAGGTGAGAATGTTGACGAGCACAAGGCTGGAGATCATTATGTCACGCTGATTGGGTTAGAATGGCAGACTTCACATGTTAAAAGGAGGGTGATGCTTGAAATCATTGTTCTTCCATTGTTAACCATGGTGACCTGCAAAGAAAACACGTGCAGCCATCATTGCGTTGCATAAAAATGGCTTTACAGGCAAGGATATTGTGGCTACTAAGATTGCACCTAAATCAACAATTTAGAGGATCATCAAGAACTTCAAGGAAAGTGGTTCAATTCTTGTTAAGAAGGCTTCAGGGCATCCAAGAAAGTCCAGCAAGTGCCAGGATCGTCTCCTAAAGAGGATTCAGCTGTGGGATCAGAGTGCCACCAGTGCAGAGCTTGCTCAGGAATGGCAGCAGGCAGGTCTGAGTGCATCTGCACGCACAGTGAGGTGAAAACTTTTGGAAGATGGCCTGGTGTCAAGAAGGGCAGCAAAGAAGCCACTTCTCTCCAAAAAAAACATCAGGAACAGATTGATCTTTTGCAAAAAGTATGGCGAATGGACTGCTGAGGACTGGGGCAAAGTCATATTCTCCGATGAAGCCCCTTTCCGATTGTTTGGGGCATCTGAAAAAAGGTGCATCAGAGAAGAAAAGGTGAGCGCTACCATCAGTCCTGTGTCATGTCAACAGTAAAGCATCCTGAGACCATGCATGTGTGGGGTTGCTTCTCATCCAAGGGAGTGGGCTCACTCACTCACTCACCCAAAAACACAGCCATGAATAAAGAATGGTACCAAAAATTTTGGTCTATGGCCTTGAAACTCCCCAGACTTAATCTCATTGAGAACTTGTGGTCAATCCTCAAGAGGCGGGTGGACAAACAAAAACCCACTAATTCTGACAAACTCCAAGAAGTGATTATGAAAGAATGGGTTGCTATCAGTCAGTATTTGGCCCAGAAGTTGATTGAGAGCATACCCAGTCGAATTGCAGAGCTCCTGAAAAAGAAGGGCCAACACTGCAAATACTGACTCCTTGCATAAATGTCATGTAATTGTCGATAAAAGTCTTTGAAACGTATGAAGTGCTTGTAATTATATTTCAGTACATCACAGAAACAACTGAAACAAAGATCTAAAAGCAGTTTAGCAGCAAACTTTGTGAAAACTAATATTTGTGTCATTCTCAAAACTTTTGGCCACGACTGTATTCTATATGTGCATTATTTCATTTATTATGAATATATTTTGCATAACTATAGAAAACAGTAGGTATGCTTTATCTACCTATTTTCAGGTGCATTTTG
>CAIGQW010004318.1:1547627-1578540 GCA_903798125.1 Danio choprae | reverse complement strand
ACAAGAATCTATGAATCTATCTTCTGGACATTGAACAAGTCAAGACCATTGCTGTCTAAGGCTCTCACATTTCATCCAAAGTATCTTAATTTGTGTTCCAACGATGAACCAAAGATTGGGTGGTTTAATAAAAATAATAATTTGGTGATAATTTATTTATATAATAAAAATAATATAATTTAGTGCCCATTTTATTCTATGTACAGTATGTAATATTGGTTGCATCCAAAACACAATAGATATTTTCCTGGTAATTAGTTCTTTTTATAATGATGTAATTCAGACACTAATTCACCCTGTAATAAAATATTATTAAATATAAATCTGTTAATTAATATTTTCCGCATTTTGTTATTTGCATTATGGGACCTTGATCTTGGCTCTGTCGACTTTTGATGTTGAAAATTCAGCTCTACAGTTTAACAAAGTGACTTTTATTGACATTTTAGTAGTTTGAAATAATGTAATGTATAAGAAATAATATATAGAGATATAAGTCTGTAAAATAACACCAAATGTACTGGCAGCTTTTTACAAGGTTTTGTTTTTTGGGGTGAACTATGCCTTTAAGGAAATCAAAATCATATAATCTGACAAAGTGAGATCAATACAGACAAAGTAATCTCTACCATTTAAATTATAAAATGTGATCGTGTGATACCAACCCAGAGAATATATACCTTTAAATTATTAAAAATGTCAATAAAAGTCACTTTTTCAAACTTTTTTCAAAGTAAAAGTTGTTGGAAGAATGATCAAGGCAACTCAAAAGCATAAATAAATGGGGAAAAATAAAAACATAAATCACAAAATATTAAAAACTGCTAATTTACGCATAATTTCTACAGTCCAGGTACTATTTGTGAGAATTAACTAAAGAAGTTTGAGTAATTATTGACAGAATTTTCATTTTTGGGTCAACCATCTCTTTAAGTGTCCTAGATATGATTGTTGAGTCACAGTACAATATAAACCAATGAATTTGTGTCTCCTGAAGTCCATTGTCAAACACCTTAGATCCATAAGAGAACATGCCAAAGTTAGCCAGATATTTTAATATTTCCTGAACCCAGTTCAGAGGTATAATCCTAAATTTGGCTTGTTTTAATTGTTTCCTGAAATTGGGCCATACACCACTTCTTTAAAATAGCACAGCAAGATAAACACAAGACACAAACACGTAATTCCATTTAGGGCCAAAACTGCCCAGCACATTTATTTTATTACAACTTGATGATATATTTATATTATATAATTATATTTATTTATATATAATAAAAGAAACAATACTTTCTTATTTCCTTCTAACTCCAAACGATCATCATAATAATGCTGATTGGTGTCATACTGCACAGTAAAAATGCATCATTCTATGCGGGCAAAGAACTCTTCTGATATGTTTTTAGGCAGTCAGGATGATGAGTGAATCATAATGAGGCGAGTACCAGGTGTAGCGAACATGTCTGCTGTGTGGTGGAACATTATGAACTCTGTTGGCTATAGTGCAATGGTGGGTTTCAGTACTCTTGTCTGCTGCAGCCGAAAAACTACAAAGCACTGGAACAAGTAATCCTTAAAATGGCCTTCAAAATTTTTTTTTAAACATATTACAATGCAAAATATATTTTGTAAATAAATGTGAATGCTCTAATCTTGAAATGTATTGACTAAAAAATGAAATTCTTCAACATGCTGCCTTTTGACGGTAGTGGCGGAATACAGGATGGCTGTGTACCATAATGTCAGGTGATTTTGAGGCCTGTCTGAATAAATACTAGGGATGCACTGATTCGATACCTGGATTGTTTCAGCAACCATACAGACATTTTTTTTGGTCAGCTATCAGTCAGAAGAGAATGATCAGATACTGTGTGTTATCCATGATCGATAACGTCAAGTAAAACAAAAACAACAAAAAATCATAATGCTAGTTTTCATCATAAGTGTATTAACGCCACTCTACAGCCTCAATGCAGCCTATATAAAAGAGCTAGATTACATCTGTGTCTGCAATCTCAATTGGCAACATCGACTTCTCAGATTCCCGATGTTGGGATATATGTCAATATGCAGCTGTGGATTATTTCGCTGAAGTCTATTGCGGTTTCTAAATGATGTGGTTCTTGGTACCAGAGCTCCATCCCAATTGTGAGGCTGCATTCTTTGAGGGACTTAAACGGGACAGTTCACCCCAAAATGAAAACTGACTCACTATTTACTCACCCTCAAGTGGTTCAAAAACCTTTATGAGTTTCTGTCTTTTCAACACAAAAGAAGATATTTTGAAGAAATCCTGTAACCATCGACTTCCATAGTACTTGTGTTTTCCTATGATGGAAGTCTTGCTTCAAAATATCTTTTGGGTTTAACAGCAGAACGAAATTCATAAAGCTTTGAAATAAGAGTGAGTAAATGACAGAATCTTCATTTTTGGGTAAAATATCCCTTTAAAAGTCCACATGAAGGCTGAACCAAGAACTGTTAAATGGGACTAGCCAATTAAAACTGATCTCATCCTATATCAACTGTGGCAGCTTCCTTTCGTGAGCGGCCGTAATGTTTGTACTGAGCTATTTTAAAGCTGGCATTACACAGATGTTAAACTGCTTGAAAAGAAAACATGGTTCACGACATGTTTAAATGTGTTCACCTTGGTTCATTTAGGGACACGTCAAAGAAAGAAAGAAAAAAAAATGTATTAAGACACACTCCCGGTCAAAGGTTTGGGGTCCGTTTTTTTGTTTTTTTGTTTTTTAAGACAATTATTTAATTATGCATTCATTAAATGTAATAAATTGTTAAATATTTATTAAAATTTTAAACAACTGCTTTTTTATTGTATGCAGTTTCAAATGATTTTGAAACTACAAAAATTATTACTCCAGTCATTATTGCTTTTATCACTATTACCATTGATAATAATAATAATAATAATAATAATAATAATAATAATAATAATAATAATAATAATAATAAACTTTAGAGTGATTTCTGAAGGATGATTTGAAGTGATTTCTCTAAAGATGAAAATTCATCTTTAAAATCACTGGAATAAATTATTAAATTCAATTATAAACTACTTTAGTTATTTTATAGTGCAAAAACGTTTCACAAGTTTACAATTTATACTGTATTTTTATTGAAATAAATGGTGAGCAGGATAAGCTTATTTTAAAACATTTAAAAATCGTACTGGTCCCAAACTTTTGACTGGTAGTGTATGTCAAATTTGTCGTTTGTTTGGGTTTTTAATACTGGCAATCTTAAATATTACAATAAACTGAAACAATACTTGTATTTAAAAAGTGTATTATCCATCTGTCGTATCCTTCATTGCCCGGTAAGCCTAGTATGGAGAAACATTACTACATATATTACTACATTACATATCACTTTTAAATCAACTTGCCCTATCAATTATTAACGAAGTGAGGTAGTGGCCGATATCAGAAATTCAAGTCTTGGAATTCAAAAGGGCATCGGTGCATCCCTAATAGGTACTCCTAAAGCAAAGTGTGGTCATGGGTATTTAAAACAAGAGTCATTTTCAAAAGGGGGCTTTAAAAACACACATAAAACAAAGGCCTTCATTTGTGCACCAAAATAAATAACTTAGAGACTGAGCTCCTTTTCCTCGACGAAAGAAGCTTTAACATAATAAGCTCACATTCAGGAGATAAAGAGCCTCCTGTGCTCAGGTGAAGGGCTGAATCAAAAGACCTGCCTCTGCCCTTCCACACAGCGGGCCAAGGATACGCACTGAGTGCACTGGACGGTGAACCGCGTGTGAAGGCAGGACCCCAGGGGCTATTGCAGTCTGATAAAATGCACTGTAAAAATCTTTGATATTTACACCGTTAATACATTCAGGCAGGAGAGGAGGGGGCGTCTCCTCCGATAGAGGTACATTTGGCACAATCAGTTACTGTTGCGACTTGTTCCTCAAGCGCTGTTTGTGGCGGTCACTTCAAAGTCTGATATCTTCCATCCTCCAACACTCCATCAAGGAATTTCTCCTGAGACATTCAAGAAGCCTTCAACATCCCGCTCAGAGGAAGCCTGTCGGTTTAGAAGGCACGTGTGCATCTTAACTGAGCCATCGCTCCCACCTCTGAAATCTCGCTCCTCAGTGTTGTCTGGTTCAGCGGCTCCCAGGACGTCCCGAGTCCTCCTAGAAAGGCACCCACCTTGGGAGGTTCAAATCCCATTGGTTAAGTCTGTGATGATGTTGGCCTTCACCAACTTTCGGAGAAACTCCTTTTCCTTTGAGATGTTGTGAGTCCATGACTGTAAGAGAGACAAGAACGGAAGGCTGTTACTAACAATTAAACACAGCCAACTTGTGCTCATTTACAGAGTAGATGTAAACATGTTGACCAAACATTATAGCATAAAAAGAAAGTGTTGAATTGTATAGCAGAGGTTGCTTTCACACTAGCACTTTCGGTCCGCACCCGGGTTCGTTTGACGTCAGAGTACGGAATGTTTTGCTAGTGTGAACGTTGTCTTCTGAACTCGGGTGCACACCTGTGAACCGTACCTGAGTCCGCCTGAAAGAGGTGGTCTGACGTATGGTTTGTGCAAACACTGGTACGGTTCACTTCTGATATGAATGCAATCGTACCAAATAACAGAAGTGAACAGCCAACTGTACAAAAAGACATTCGTTTTCATAACGTTCATTCGTGTGTTTGTCTGTGTATTACCTACCTTGGTAACAAGTGGGATTGACCCAGTGCAAACAGTGATAATGTCTGCTTGTCTCCACCAAAAACTTCTGCAGACATCGCAGATAGCCTCTGCAGATAGACGCAAGTGGCTCTCTGTATTTTGGTTTTGATAACAAAACCAAAAGATTTAGTAAAAGCCGAACAACAGTGATATGCGTACGTCTCCATTTTGGCACTTTGCTTTTGTGGCCGTCACCTTGCAACAGCTGTACACAAAACAGCAGCTTGATGACGCAAGCGTACCAGGGTTCAGAAGGAAAAAAGACAATGTGAACACAAACCAGCCGATAGGGGGACTATCGAACTTGGGTTCAGACCAGGCATTCGGACCAAGTGTGAAAGCACCCAGAGAAAAGCAGATTTTTAAACAAGAAAAACAAAAAAAAAAGTGGGACAGAACTTGGTTTTGTTCAGGAATTGAACAACCTTGACACCAGTGTTAAGGAATTGGCCTTAGCACCAGTAAACACGTCATCTGAGAAAAGAGGTAGGTAGTATTTTGATTAAAGATGCATGAATAATTATTTCCTGAAAAATGAAAATGAAAAATATTTCCTTTATAAGATTTGTTTATTTTCAATCTCTCTATTTTTTTCATGAATTTATCAAAGAGATTAGGGGTGTATCGACACATATTCATATTCATATTGAAGCATTTGGTACAAAGTATTTGCTTCGGTACAAATCAAATTATTTGCTGAGGTTATTTGGAAAATAAATATTTGGAAAATAAAGAGTCTAAAGTATGTGAAATGTGTTCTCAGTGCCACTGCACACAACAAAGCAGCCCAAATGATCTACCGTAACAGGTAATGTGCAGCCAGGCATATACCAGTTTTGGTCAATGTGTCCACCAAAGTGTTTTGCACAGCCAAATACGCCAACACTCTTGCAAACAAGCTCAAATGTTAGCGCCTGAGATCACTTTGGCAGTGCTGCGCTTAACTCATTCTCCAACTTTTGGAGCATTTAAAAAGTGCGGAGCATTCAGCGCTTCACATGAAATAGACCCTCAATGCCTCGTCACGCTGATGCCATCTAAAAAATGCAGCATTTTCATTGGCATCAGGTGAAAAAACTAAACTTACTAAGCAAGCAAGGGAGAAAGACAGATGTTGGTGTGAATAAAAAAAAAAACAGTTTCAGATTTACATTAATTGAGACCCGTTACACAGACGGTTATGTCTGGAACCTCTTTCCCTATAGCAAGAGAGCATTTTTCACTGCTGTCCACAGAAAATGTATTTGTATATATAAATGAATTGCTGCAAAGAAGACAAGTATAGCTCCATCAATGTTTCGGTCAAACTTGGAGTTAAAAAATGTGTAAAAATTAAGGAAATTTCTCTCTTTTTGCTCTTTGGAAAAATGTACTGAACCATGACATCACTAGCGTACCAAACAAAAGTGTGGATTTTGTTTATTTATAAAAAAAAATTAAGCACAAAAATAAGCACTTAAACTTAACTATCGGTAGGATGAAAGCAGATTGTATCTAAAAGATTGAGTAATGCTCCAAATAGTTAGAAACTGACTTTAAAACGTATTGAATGTGCTCTTGAAATGGTGTAATTGAATCCTATTCTTAATGGCCCGATAAAACATTTGAAACATGTTTTATGCAGGAATATGATTCAGATAACAAAAAACACGGTGACTGTAGCAAAGTCTAATCTGAACACAATAATACAGTAGCTGATGACAACTGAACTAACTATCTGAAGTATCTATACTGAACTACATCAAACAATGACGGTTAAAAATGACTGAAGGTGATGTATTGTTTAAACAAGTTTTGAGACTTCCTGCTCTTAATAAAATATGTGAACATTGTCTTTTGGGATAATTTCTGTAAAACAGCATTTAAATCTATCTGAACATGTAGAATTCTTTTCACGGATTTGTGGCTCAGAGAAGTGCTAAGCTCAGTATCCATCATGGTTTAAATAAAAACAGTAATTCTTACATCCATAGCACTTACTATCTTTTATTACAACAATAACAGAGCTCTCAGTCACAGGAGAGGGATGGAGAGTGTTTTGGGATCAGAGAACTGGAGTTGTACCGACTCCTGTGAAAACCATCGTGTCCAGGTTTCCTTTAATATCCCATTGTTCTTCAATGTGATTTTCAGACCCACTACGCCACAGCAAACGAACTGCAGGCCTGGTAAACCTGGATGAAATCTGAGCTTTGGGTTCCTGCGAAAGGCTCTTGGTCCAAGAGGGTGGGACCTCACAACTGGCCCTGACCGGAGGTTCTGGACCAGCTGTGGCTCTTTCTCAACAGAGTCTCTGGGCTGTCTGCTTCAGCCTGGTCAGCCCTGGTGACGGATCACATTCACAGAAAACCCAGCAGATCCAGGAGTAAAGTTTCACTCTCCATAATAGAGAAAAGGGCACAGGCCAAAACACATGCTGGGTTAAGAGTCTCCTCTGGACGAACTGCCTCAGGGAAAGACGATCTGAAACAATCTCTTCCTTATGCCTCTGTACTTGGAGACTTAAAACAATATATAAGTCTCTATAAATAAATATTAATAACAACAATTTAAAAAAAAAAGCTAGATTTTCAGAGCTAGATTGTCTTCAGTGGCACATGAACCTTCAGAAATTCCAATCTTGGTGCAACATTTCAAATAATATAGTATATAACATAGTATAAACATAGTTGAAAACAACTATGCTGCTTTATATTTTGGTAGATAGGGAGATACGTGTCATTTGGGATTATTCCATCATTAAATGTTTATGTGAATTACAATGTTAAATGTGAATTTGCAAATATATTATGGGAATATTTCACAATGTAGATTAATTTTCTAAATTATATATTTTTTTGGTCTAAAACCATGGTGATTCATAAAAAGCAAACTAATGTATAAAGCTAAAAACATAATAACATTGGCGATACACTGAAGTCTTAATTGAAGTTGTGTATTAATTTGGTTCTGTCTTTATATGGCCTTTTGGACTCTGAAATTATATGTAACTTTTATCAACATTATAGTAATTGTTTTTAATTTATTGAATCACCAAGGACCAACTTAAAAGTAAGCTACATCTGAGAGTAAATAAAGAAAAAAAAAAGAAAAAAGAAAAGGACTAATTTTCAGTAAACTAACACCGCATCCTAACTGTACATGACACAACACTACTAAATGTGATAAAAGCTATATTTTCCATGTTAAAAAGAGTTTTTGTCCTAACACCAGTAACGGCAACATGCAAAGTTTCTATTTTAGAAATGGTTTCTATTACTGTGAGGTCGCGGCTGAACAGCATAAACTACAACGACAGTGATCACCTCAGGCACCAATTATGTGCTTTAATTGGTGTTAATTGCTACCAATGTGAGTTTGAATACCAATTTAAGTGACATTTTTAGCCATACTGAAAGCGCCAGCAGATAGTTTACCTCAGACCTTGAAAAGAAAATGACTAACAAACATTCAGCTGGGAGTCCAGTGCACAAGTCTAAGTTTCTAATGTGTGTGGTATTGAAATATTTATGTCGTGCTGTGTCTGGTGCAGAGAGACAAATTGCTTGTTGCTGCAATCTTGTCAAGTCATGTGTTGTTAGGACTTTGTCACTTTTGATCAAACTAATGCATTTTCAAAGTATATTTTAAACTAACTCTATCAGTGTCCCTTTTAATGTCTAGAGAGTCACCGAATTTTCAAGTTATTTTATGCAAATATGACATTTTGCCCAACAAGCTGATGAAACAACCGATTACAAATCCTGGCATTCACTAGTGAAAGCCACAAGAGTAAATTTACTGTTGGAAGAAATCCCTCAAATCACAGCTGGGATGGAGACTGTCAAGCCCTACAAAGACAAATACCATATACTGTTCTACTATGGGTCAATTACTCACTCTACGAGCCAAAAGCTTAAATCCCATTGGCTTTACATAGAGCGCAGGTCTTAATCCTACAGAATCAGGAAGAGAGAGAGGAAGTTCTGCATGAGCACTGCCTGACTGTGATTTGACAAGGATGGGTGGCAGAGCAGTCATGAGCTAACTGCGCGTTAACAGCTCTGTTTTATGAGCGGGCTTTTATAGCCCTGGCAAACAGAAAAGAATTTACTAAACATAACAACGAAGTTATCTTCATATGGACATTCTACCAATGACACCATCACTGTAATTTTCCAGAAAGTTACAGATAGACGTGGATCAAACAAACGTCTGAGAAATTAGCTCATGGTTGTTTACTGTAAAAACGTCATCTATTTAAAAAGACAAAATAAATACAGTCTGAAATGTTATTTTGGGAAACAAACAAAAATGGTTACCTCTTTAATGGCGGACATTTTGACTGATTCGTAGTAGTGCAAGGGTGCATGAGGGGTGTTCATGTCATAGCCAAATCCAGCAACAGCGACCTCATCGCAGTTATGCAGGGCCATCGTAATGGCAACGGTGCCCAACGTTGGAATGTTCTAGAAATTAACAAAGAGTGCAAAACAATCATTTATGACAATTACATTTAATAAAATAATTCATTATAAGCTTGCGGCAAGCTGCTTTCTGAACATACAGTTATAGACCAAATAATTAAAAGAAAATAAATTATTGCCTATTCAATTATTAATAACCTGCTAACATTCTATTGACCTTATTCTACAATGCGGAAGTGTGCTCCTTTTTGCGATTGTTTTGAAACTTCCGATTCAGTTGCCTATGGGAGAAATGACTAGGAATAATAAACAGCAGAAAACAGTTACACTACTTCCTCTACAAACAAGTGTGTTCATGACTATACATAAAAAGAATAATAATATACTATGGAAATATCAGTTTGCAACATTAAGCAGCATAACAAGCTGTTTTTAACATCTAAAAATCAATGGAACTGAATGAGATCGGAAGCCAAAAAGATTCCAATGGCTGTGCCTGCATGTACGTGAAGAATAAGGTCAATAGAATTACCCCAGTACAAACACTGTCAACTCTGTCGTGTTTATTTGCTTTAATATTTAGCATACAAAAACACATCACCACTTTACTTGAACTGTTAATAAATGTTTCTTTCAATTAATCAACCCCTAAAAATTCATGAACGCACAAGGTTTTGCCATGTATCAGTCTACAAATCAGTTGAATCTATAATAGTGGCTACTGAATTACCATTGGTCTAACTGACTACATGTTTAAATAGTAAATGTGCACAGATAATATTCATATTCACACGGACATTGTGTTGTAATAATGCAACAATGTTTTTTTTGTTTGACTGTGAAACATGAAAAAACGAAGAAATATAAATACATAAAAATGTAAATATATTTTTAAATATTATTATTAAACATTCTATAAATATAAAAATATATTTCACATTTGATAATATAACAATGCTAAATAAATAAATATCCAAAATTCCATTTGTGCATGTTATTTAAGTTTAAAACATTCAATCCACTGAGAGACAAATGATAATGAATAACAAAAAAAGTTATTAAAGCCAGCATGTGTAAAATCCTCAAACAATCTGTGAATAACTATGACGCCTGTGCTATTTCTGAATTAATTTAACGTCGATGTTTGTGGTCTGCTCTGGACCATTCTCTTCCTCAAAGTCTAGATGGCATTGTGCCTGCAGGACTCCTGGCTTAGTTCTGGTCGGCAGTTGTTAACTCGTCTTGAGCTGAGTGTGATTAACAATTTGCTTAAACAGACCCCCAACCCCTGACACACCGATTTCAGGAGGCAGACCTTCACTTCCTCATCTCCCTGGAGGAGTCAACCATTCTAAATCATTAGCTTGCAGTGGCCTGGAGTCTGATTCATGAGCGCGCACACACAAACACACAAAGCTGCACGATATTGAAAAAAATGTATTGCAATATTTAGCTTTTATGCAATGTATAGAATGTTGCGATTTGAAATCTATTTCACCGGATTGCAGTGATTTTGTAGTATAATGCATCTGCAAAAAATAATATTAACTATATAAATACAAAAAAATCAAACAAAAGACAAAAACTAATCGTGCTTTGTATATTTTTTGGCAAGTCTTAGTAGTCAGACACAGATATTGAATAATCAAATGCAACAATCTGATTGCACTTGCATGCTTTAAACTCACTTGGAATGTTATTACTTGAATATTAAGTAATAACAAAATGGAATGTTAATATTTTAAGGCAATTAAGCTTTTATTGTAGGTTTAATTTTACTTATATATTTTTTTATTTGTATTGTTTGTGTGCATTTCCCAGTGATGGGTTGCGGCTGGAAGGGCATCTGCTGCGTAAAACATATGCTGGATAAGTTGGCGGTTCATTCCGCTGTGGCGACCCCGGATTAATGAAGGGACTAAGCCGAAAAGAAAATGAATGTTTGTGTGCAGCACTGTGGTCAACTTTTGTTGTATTAACATATGCTTTATAAATAAAGTGAACGTTGAACATTATGTTAACACAGTAACAAAAAAGGCTTATGCAAGTTATGAACTTCAACTCCACAATGGCTAAACTTTGCAATTAATAAAAAATATTCTATATTTTCAAATTAGTGCCTGGTCACCTATAATCCCTACTTGACATTGCACGTCCTGCTATGCAACTAGATGTGCACATTGCAATGTCGATGCTGAAACCATATAGTGTGCAGCCCTAATACAAATACACACACATACACGATCAGCAGCCTTAAGCAGGTGGGTGTTTGGAGTGCTCAAAGGGGGAGGCTGTATCAAAATGTATCCCACCTTGATCAATACCGTATGGGACGGCTTCCCTCCTGTGCTGCCCCCCTGCCTACCCAAACCTTAGGGGCCTTTGGCTTAGCTCCACGTGCACTGCACATGTTCCAGCATTCACAGGAGGTCTGAGTTTTCAGGAGGTGGCCAATCTCAAACACACAGACCCTTGTCTCTACTCATGTCATGATGAGATAGCTGAGAGCTTCATCAGACTATGATGCTAGTGTGGCATTTATCTACTTTCTCAAGTCCAATTTCCTGGGACTGGAATGAAAGCGTGTTGTTTATGGGCTCCTAGAAGGTGAGTAGTCATTGCTGTAGGCCATGTTTCAAGGGTTGAAGTCACACACAATTCTTTTATGACACTGCTGACTCCATGTTCTCTCCGTAAGCTAGAGTACACCCAACACCCATGTCTGAATAAGAATGCGTTTGTGAATGGGGTGGAGTTTCATAAGTGTGGCCACAACATGCATGATGCAATTCAATAATAGAATTTAGCATGTGAAATTATATACTGTGGGAAGCAAATGGATTTCCATGATGATGATAAGGTGATTATTCAAATTTGGGACAGATTCACTATTAAATCAATTTGACCGAAAGAAACGGTAACAGTTTAGGTCACAATTTCAAACCATTAAATAACACTATTCATTCATTCATTCTCCTTCGGCTTAGTCCCTTTATTTATCAGGGGTCACCACAGCGTGATTGAACCGCCAACTTATCTAGCATATGTTTTACACAGCGGATGCTCTTCCAGCTGCAACCCAGTACTGGGAATAACTAACACTACTAGATTAATAAATTACTAATTACCTGTTTATTAATAGTTAGTTAGATAGAAGTTGGGTATAAGCTTTGGGTAGGATTAGGAATGTAGAATAAGATCATACTTTATAACTACTAATAAACAGTTCATATGTTAATAATAGGCAGGTAATAAGTAGGGTTGGGCGAGGTCAACCAATTTGCTGTGACGGGGCGGGGCAGATGATCGCAATGTCGGCTCAGCATTGTGATGTCTACCAGCCATCGGCGATGGATGATGGCATCATCTATCGACCCAACCCTAGTAATAAGCCAGTACATTGAAATCAGGAAATCAAGTTTGCTTTTTGCATCTTAATATATACTACATGTGATAATAGTCTCATGGGCATGAGCACCAGAAGGCTCAGTACTTGGACCATCGCATTTGACAATGTATTCGATTACCCCTAGGAAAAACTATAAAATGGTGAGTTATTTTCACTGTTAGGCTGAATGTGAACACACAAGCAATGAACACACAAATTCTAACTGTGAGTATTTTTGTTTGATCATTTTCACCAAACTATACTGTATACCTCCAGAACACTAGGAATATACAACACAAATTAAATGAGTGTTTTATATTTTTGTGACATAAAAAGTTACATCATTACATGGAGAAAACTGAGCTTATTTTTATAGTGTATAGTATAGTGTTTTTATTTTAATACTGTATATAAACAAAGGTTTTAATCTATATGTGAACTTTAACAGATAAAGCCTTTTTAATGATAAAAAATTATGAAAATAAAATATCAATTAAATATAAATTTCATTAAAATATTTTTAAAATACAGATTGAAAAGTTCACAACAAAAATGCCAATGACTGATATAGCAGCCTTTATTATTCATTTTTGTTTTGTTCAGCTCTTTTTGTTAGTCTTTATTAATATTTTAGGCCAGATTTGAGACTTTTAGAATTAATGTTGAAACAGATTTGTCCATGTTTGGAAAAAACACACAGCATGCACTCTGCAAACCCACTGGATTAGTCAAGCTACCTTTGACCTGTAGTGATCTTTATGGTAATTACAGGCTAATTGAGGAAACACGTGTCTAAGGCTTCCTGTGACCCCTATTAACATAAGATTGACTAAAAGTATTGCTTGCCATTTTGGTTGAATAAAGCAAGAGTTTCTCTTGGTTCAGCAGTTCCTCTTGAAGAGCTACTGGTTCTAGTAGAGCCCAACTCACTTGCATTCAATGTATTTAATAAAAACAACATTATGAAAAGCACTGAAACGAAACAAGAATGTTGCTTACCCCTTTACCCATGAGGCCATTGTTCTGTGGAAGGCCAATAAACTGGAAGGCAGCCTCTTGTATAAAGTAGGGGTTGAGGATCCGTATTTCTGAGGGTTCCCGGGGAACATATCGTGCTACAGACTTCCAGAAGCCCTCTGTTCCTTGCTACAGAAGATAAAAAGAGAACAAAGAAAAATGTTATATGGACAAATGTGCCTACACGTCCAATTTTCACATCATGAAACACGCATGGAACATTTTTATATCATCTTACAACAGATGTGAAGAAACTATCTCTTCCATAATCATGAGTTCAGGCCCAAAGCCTATAGGTGCCATCACTGCATACTGATGGCGCTAGCGTAGACAGTTTTCATTAAAAGTGAAGCAGGCCATCCAGGTTGGACAAGCCCACAGGAAATGGACAAATGAAATCCTGACCTCCACGAGCGTTCAGGGAGCAGCGGCCCCCAGCTTCTCCCATAACAATTACTCAGGAGACCTGCAGAGTGCCATAGCTCTGCAATTATTCAATCTGCGACCTGGCACTGAGATCATCAAGTATTAGCGTCCCGACTAGACGAGCTCTGCGAAGCCACGGCAGCACTGCTGGCAAACAGCCAGCCAGGTCAGCGGACTTAATGGGAGTCACCTGTTCAAATAAGCAGACTCTGCCTTTGATATAGTCCAACAATAGGCGCAGCTATTGAGTCGGACGCATGGCTTTGAAGCAGTTTTGGAGGGCCCCGCGCCCACAACAAGCTATGGCAAGAAAACATCATCTCTTCTGTCAACACTAGGGTTTTGCTGAACAGAAGCAAAACTTCTGGGGAATGCTGCAACCACAAGCAGGTGTAAACAGGGAAAAGCTCCACAACAACAATAAAAACTGGTTTTGTATATGCAGGGTTTTCAAAATCAACTTTAAGAGTTTTTAAGACAAAATAACAAATTAAAGTCAAATCGTATATGGGGCCTCACGGGAATCATACATTTTGATGGACTGTAAAAAAAATATTTAAAACAACTAAACTGTTTTACAAATACATGAATTAATGGTCATTTTAAAATCTTCATGAAGTTTATGTTCTTGCTAATGTCAGTGCTGTGAGGAACTTCCAGCTGAAACAGAATCCTGAATAGAGGGTGGGGTTTTATTTTAATCGCTCCTACTCTCCATCTCTCGCTCACAGCAACAACAGTTGGAGAGGAGTGGTTAAGCGTATTCTGCCCATACTGCTTGACTGAGTCAATGAGAGTTTCATTGTAAAATTATGTTCAAAGATCACCAAGGCAAACACTTTTTTCCCCCACATTTTTTGGATTAACATGCACAGATGAATTGTTCACCTCAAGAATAGAATTATGAATTAAAGTTAGTAAATTTAGGTTTCCCCCAGTGTTCTATCAATTTATCCTACATCACATTCAAAAAGCTGGTAGCACATCTCGATGATGAAATATGCTCTGTATCAGATTGTGCTACCAACATAATTTTTGATGTTGAGGGATGTGATGCAAGGCCATAATATTGTCATATCTTACCCCAAACCCTAATTCCAACCTAAGAAATATTCAAATATAATGTTGGTAGCATAATCCGATGGGTATGATTCTTTGTCAAAATGGCAGTAAGAGAGTATGATTAAAAACACCAAGTTAACATTCTCATAAATTTTTGATTGTACACATGCAATTGCTTAAAATAAATGTGCATTATCCATTGATTGAAAAAGCCTGTAAAATGAGTATCCTGTTTTTACTTTTAAATGCATATCATTCATATTTACAAACTCAACGTACAAACTGCGTTTTCAGCAGTATAGTGTGGAAGGTGGGCTTTTCAGAAATGCTAGATGAAACGCCAGGGTGGACGTGAATCTTTTTCTCTCTAAAAAGCCATTTTAAAACTAAGAGGTGTAAACGGGGCCCAAGTGTGTATTTTTCATGAGCGGGTTGCTGCTGTGACGGGGGCAGGGCAGAGGATCGTGATGCCGGCTCAGCATTGTGATGTCTATCGGCCATCGGCGATGGACGATGGCATTGTCTATCGACCCAACACTAGTAATAAGCGAGTATATTGAAATCAGGAAATCAAGTTTGCATTTTGCATTTTAATATATACTACATGTGATAATAGTCTCATGGGCATGAGCACCAGAAGGCTCAGTACTTGGACCATCGCATTTGACAATGTATTCAATTACCCCTAGGAAAAACTATCAAATGGTGAGTTATTTTCACTGTTTGGCTGAATGTGAACACACAAGCAATGAACACAAATTTGATCATTTTCACCAAACTATACTGTATACCTCCAGAACACTAGGAATATACAACACAAATTAAATGAGTGTTTTATATTTTTGTGACTTAAAAAGTTTAATGCTGGTCACTATTCACTTCCATTATATGGAGAAAACTGAGCTTATTTCTTATTTGCTTATTTAACATTCTCATAAGTTTTTGATTGTACACATGCAATTGCTTAAAATAAATGTGCATTATACATTGATTGAAAACTGCTGTAAGCCTGTAAAATGAGTATCCTGTTTTTACTTTTAAATGCATATCATTTATATTTACAAACTCATAAAATTCTGAATTAATCACATTAAGCCATATCTTTATTCTTTTTTTAATGTCACTATGACATGCTAATCATTTTTTTAACAATTTAAAATATTTAGCACTTTATATGTCCCCAAGTTGATAAACTTTAATTAAAGATATCATGGAATTCAAAAATCTTCAGATTGTATTATTTTAAGGTTACTTTAAAAAGTAAAAAAAAAAAAAAGATTGTATTATTTTAAGGTTACTTTAAAAAGTTAAAAGTTGTCCAAATTAAACGGAATATTGAGTAAGGGGCAAGGATTTTCTTTTTGGCTATAATTTCCAAGGAGCAAGATTAAGAATATTGTGGCTAAAACCGTCATACTGTTGTCAACAAAGATGGACTACTACTCCAAACACAAAATGGTCATACTTTGATTGAAGATTACCAAAACAAACTTTTTATTGTGGATTAACTTGCACAGATTAATTGTTTACCTAAAGAATAACAATGTGCCCTAGCGAAATAAACATTTAAATTATGATTTAACACAGACTTTAAGACCTTTTAAAGACCCTTGGATTCCCATTGTGTTTTCAATACAATGTGAAGCATATGCCAAATTCATCTTGCAAGTACGCCTCCTTACAGAATATAAAAGGATCTAAAATAGAGTACAAGTAAACACACAGGAGATGTTCTGGCATTCAGCGGTAGTCATGTTTGGTGTAAGAGCGATCAGTTGTTTGAAGAACAAATAAAACAGGAAGTCCCTGATTAATACTTTTAAAGGAAGTCTCTGTAAAGGCTCGACATTCCTTCCACTGGTCAGGCATCTCAGAGATGGTAAGACTGTTTCCTTCTCAAAGGGCAGACTTAATACTGTAGGAGTTACTCTTGTGACTTACATAACTGTGCTGCTATGGAAAAAACAATAACATTCCTGGCTAGATGTTAAATAAATGGCATCAAGGCTACTATCAATCTGTCATCAAAATCATTTAAATTCTATGTAAAGCTCCTTTCAACCACCCCAAGATACTGTACTGATTCGCTTGTCTATTCGTTCACAACATTATCAGATGTAAATTACGAAAGACTGGTGGTACTAATAGTCTCATAGGTTTGTTGAGGACTGTGACTTTTATAAGCAGTAATTAAACATCCCAGGCAAACACTCTTGTGTTTAGTGGGACAATAAAACACTACATGTTTACCGGTTATACAATGGCTTGGAGATACACAAGTTAGTAAGTAAATGCCTGTTGCTAATTAGGCATGGGATCATAAACGGTTTCAAAGTTTACCAGTTTGGAAAAGTCAAGAAAAACGACAGTTCCTACAGTATATGTATTTGTATTTCTATGTGTTATTTACGACTATTTGTTTTAGTTTATTTAGGGCAACAGTATCTCAGTATCTCTTATTAAGCCTAACATGTTTATTGTTCCAAAATATTGTAAATGTTTCTTAAAATAAAATACATTGTGTTCAATGGAGATTTTTTTTGTTTGTTTTTTACCCAGACATTTCTAAAAGGACATATTTTAGAGCAGTAATCACAATAAGAGAATGAGATCACAACACCTGGGCAGCACGGTGGCGCAGTGGGTAGCACAATCACCTCACAGCAAGAAGGTCGCTGGTTCGAGCCTCGGCTGGGTCAGTTGGCATTTCTGTGTGGAGTTTGCATGTTCTCCCCGTGTTCGCGTGGGTTTCCTCTGGGTGCTCCGGTTTCCCCCACAATTCCAAAGACATGCAGTACAGGTGAATTGGGTAAGCTAAATTGTCCGTAGTGTATGTGTGTGAATGAGTGTGTATGGATGTTTCCCAGTGATGGGTTGCAGATGGAAGGGCATCCGCTGCGTAAAACATATGCTGGATAAGTTGGCGGTTCATTCCGATGTGGCGACCCCAGATTGATAAAGGGACTAAGCCAAAAAGAAAAGAAAATGATCACAACACCAACATCCTTTATGACCATTTTTGGAAGATGCAATCAGACGTCATCCTGTCAATCAAACTATGTATTATAATGTAAATGCAATAAACTTGCATGTTACACCTTATTATACTATCAATAATGCCTCATCCGTTGCACTTGTCCTCTGATAAAGATATCTCAACTTTTACATGCAGCAGTGCTCATTAATGTCAGTTTCACAGCAATGGACCAATCAGAAGAACATGGAGGCGGGGCAAGCAATTAACACTTCTGTTCTGTTTGCTACAGTAGCAAGTTGGCATGACAACGGCAATATTTGCGGAACCTTTTCTGTCTGCTCATGTTTTCAGATGCAAAGGTGCAATCGTTGTAAATTGCTGCAAAGTTGTTGCACTGCTGTGGTCTTTTTTGGCTAAATCAAGTGACTGGACTGACACATATGGACTGACTGTATTCGTCATCGAAATGCGTGAACCGAACAGTGACCCCCGTACCAGAACAGTTTGGGATGTTCGGGAATACATGTACCGTTTACATACTACATGACAGAACATCGGACACACAATGCCATTTAATAATAAATAATACATTTATAAATAATACATTTATTTAATTGAAAGTTTTCTTTGCACAAGGATGCATTAAATGATGATAGAAAAAAAGATGATTAATGCAGCTTGTCTAGTAAAAATAGGGAACTCCAGCCACATGTAATAAAAGGAGAAATGTTTAATGAAATAAAATAAATGTCAAAGCATTTCTGCTTAAAAGCCTTCCTCAGAGCACAAAAACACATCAGATACAAACATTTATCTCCATCTTAGAACATCTAAATACAGATTAGAAACCAGATTAGATAAACCAGGCTAAAATCGTCACCCCTATCAATCAGCAGGAACCAACTACACAAGTTGGGATCAGTTGACATGAATCCACCAAATCAACACATAATGAAATAATACAAATAAATAAATGTAAAAAACCTGTCAAAGAAACTCAAAAAGGCGACAAGGTGGCTCAGTGGTTAACACTGTCGCCTCACAGCAAGGTCGTTGGTTCGAGCCCCGGCTGGGTTAGTTGGCATTTCTGTGTAAAGTTTGCATGTTCTCCCTGTGTTGCTGTGGGTTTCCTCCGGGTGCTCCGGTTTCCCCCACAGTCCAAAGACATGCTCTATAGGTGAATTGAATGAACTAAATTGGCCATAGTGTATGTGTGTGAATGAGTGTGTATGGATGTTTCTCAGTACTGGGTTGCAGCTGGAAGGTCATCCGCTGTGTAAAAAATATGCTGGATAAGTTGGCGGTTCATTCCGCTGTGGCGACCTATGATGAACCCCTTTCCTAAGCTGAAGGAAAATGAATGAATGAATGAAACTCCTAAAACATCACAAAAAATGTTTGAAATGAATTTTTTTATACCTTTTGGAAACAAAGGGAGCAATCCAAAAAGCCTCCCACTTCTTCCTAAAATAATCAATGTTGCCACCCCTCCAATTCTGCTCTTTTCAATTTTCAGAAAGAAAAATAAATGACATTTTATGGTTACATTCACAAAATTGTCTTGCAACAGGGCTCTCAAGATTTTTTCTTTTTATTGCACTTCTATGCATTGTAATCCTTTCCTTTAAATGGATGCAATTTTTCACCAACATAAATGTGGTAAAGAAATATGCAGCTTGTCTGCCAGAACATAATAGGACAAATAAGAGGTGAACAAAAACATCAGAGCTACCAGCCAGGCCTTCAACGCCACTACAACTTGCTACATTCAAGGACTTCCTCAATATTATTATGAATCATTTGACAATTTATCCTTTTGTAGATTTTCTTATTAGCAAAGCACAAGTTTTCAAAGCACTGGACCAGCCTGATTCTGGTTTGCATTACAATCCCACCAAAGTTAGACAAGGTCATTCTAAACATAGCTCCATTGTTGACATCTTCTACATTGGTTCTGCCTGGCTTTACTCCAGACCTCTCATCGGCATTCCAGGGAATCACAGCCAGGAGTGCAGAGAACGAAAAAGAGAGTGAGAGATACTCAGATTGATCACCTCTCAGAGCCCTCAAAACCACAAGTCGCCTACAGTGCAGCAACTTTAACAACCACCACACTCTCGTCAAACAGGACGGCCCCTGTAACTGATCCATCCAATAAAGCAGCAGGTGAGAGAGGCCTATCAATTCCCCAATGCAGCTCCAGCATGCCCCTTAACAAGTTTCCAGCATGGCCACCGAGTGTTAAATCACTCCATAAAAATCATGGGCCACATCGGCGGCCTCTCTCTCCATCAGCCGCTGGAAAGGAGAGGTCAGGGTGAATGTTCAGCGGTGGGAAAACCTGCTTCTGACTCGAGATGTGCAGTGGGAAGAATCTTCCCAGGAACACTTGAGGAAGGTTTCGGTAATAACTACAAATATTAGCACTGATACACAGAACAGAAGTAATAATGACAGCATGTAACATCTATTTTCGAACTTTCATTTAGTGATGCTAATGCAAATGAAAACGGACTCTCCAAAAATAAAAAAAGAGAGATAGGACAGCCATGTTTGGGAGTTTAAAGTCAACTGGTCACTACTGAAGCACAAAAAAAGAGGTGTTCACACTTGTACTACATGCATTTAGTCATGGTTTGCTTTTCATTCACACTGTCATTTTTAAGATAAGCATAAAATGACTTTTACAGCAAATATTGTGCAACAGATAAAATAGGTATATGAGTCATAACTGCACCAGGAATTCCTCTGTAACACAAAAATTTGCTTCTGCACAACTATAATTGTGTTTTAACAACACGCAATGCGACGATATTCAAGTGATCAGCAATTTGTCTGTCTGCACAAGACGTGGCACGAAAGAAAATCTTAAATGCTAGCCACATATTTAGCATTATTAAAAGTACATGCTGAGTGACTGATCTTTGTTGGTTTGGTCTAAGTCACAGTTATAACATTTATTTTCAAACTATTTATTTGTTAGTAATTTTTATTTTCAAGATCTGAGGTAAACTATCTGCTTCTGCTTTTAGTATGGCAATAAATGTCACGTAAAATGGCATTCAAATTAATATTAGTAGCGTTTAACACTGAATAAAGCACATAATGAACATCTGAGGTGATCACTGTCATAATAGTTTATGTGTGGATGGTTAGAACAAACGTGTGGAAAACATACCTTTTATCGTGTGTCGCAGCATCAGATTACATGTACTATATGTAAGAAACATCAGAACTATGATTTAAAAACCATGCAAGAACATTGTCCTTTTTATGGTTGCATCCCGTCACAATATATTTAGTTTCTAATTAATTTAGGTATTTCTAATCCATGTTTTATCCATATTTGAGCTGGAAATAGACAGGCACCCATCTTTTTAGAGACCTCTTTGTGCTTGTTTTGTGCGGGCCAAGATTCAGATGGTAGACATTCACAGTTATACTTTTTTTAAATTAACTGCTCTACAAAAGCAAGAGTTTGCCTTAATTAAACCAAAATTACCAAGTGTGAACGCAGCAGAAAATCCCCTTTATTTATTTCACCAGTCCTAATCATATAATCACATTTTTATTTCATGCTTGCTTATAACTAGCTTGTTAAAAAAGTAAAACTGTTGATCTCACTACGGTTTCTAAGAATCATGAAAGTTATAAATGTGTTCTTTTAAAGTTTGACATTTAAACTATTTTCTTTGTTTAAACAAAAACATGGAAATTACATTTAATGTTAGTCAAAACAAAATTACATTTGCTGCTTGACAAATTTGCATTTAAGAGCTCATGTTCGATGAGGAGCATGTAATAGTTGAAGTCTGAAATGCAGTGTGAAAGGTATTTGATCTGTTCTCCTTTGACATGAGTGTAAACACTTCAGATTTTTTCCATATGTTATGGAAACGTATGTCTTAGATTGCGGAAAAAGGCAACAAATATAAAAGCCAAACTTCATCATAAGATGCACAATGAGAAAAGAAACCTGGTGTCTAGGGCACAGCTGGTGCAATAAAATGCATATTTCAATTCTGAAAAGGGATTTTTTTACCCAAAAATAAAAATTTTCTCATTATTTACTCTCCCTCAAGTGGTTCCAAACCTTTATATGATTCTTTCTTCTGTTAAATGCTAAAGAAAATATTTTGAAGAAAGCTGAACACTTGTAACCATTGAATTTCATAGAAGAAAAAAAAAAAATAATAATATGAAAGTCAATAGTTACAGGTTTCCTTTCTTCAAAATATCTTCATTTGTGTCTAACATTCATTCATTCATTTATTTTATTTTCGGTTTAGTCCCTTTATTAATCTGGGGTCGCCACAGCAGAATGAACCGCCAACTTATCCAGCATATGTTTTATGCAGCGGATGCCCATCCAGCTGCAACCCATCACTGGGAAACATCCATACATACCCAATTCACCTATACCACTTGTCTTTAAACTTCTGGGGGAAACCAGAGCACCCGGAGGAAACCCACGTGAACACAGGGAGAACATGCAAACTCCACACAGAAATGCCAACTGACCCAGCTGAGGCTTGAACCAGCGACCTTCTTGCTGTGAGGTGATCGTGCTACGACCTGTGCCACCGTGACGCCCTTTGTGTTTAACCGAAGAAACAAATTTTAACAGGTTTGGAACACGTAAAGGATGAGTAAATCCTTTTACTGTCAAAATATTTTATTGTCAAAATAGAGTCTTTCCCTATTATAAAAATAACAGGTTTTTGTGTTTCATGAAAGTTTTTTAACAATGTGGCAGATCGATCAGTTGAAAGTATTATTTTTATCTTACATGATGTAAAAAAAAAAAAAAACAATTTGAATGACCTTTTATTTGTGCATCTAGAGTTTTGACTTTAGTTTGTTTTAGCAACTTATGCTCTTTAGTATTTTTAGTTTTCATTTAAAATTTATATTTCATTTCAGTTCATGGAAATATTTTCTAACAAAAACACAGCATAAACATACAAGTACAAACAGCCTTTTTAACAACTTCTGCATTCCTTAAGGATATGAAACTGTATCCATGTAATTTAATGCTCAGTCCTTTTAGACAAGTAAAAAAAAAAAAAAAAAAAAAGTATCGCTTTGATCAGGTTTACAACCTGACTGACATGGTCCGATTCGATGAGAAACCCTTGAACCAGGACTTCCTTTCAAAAATGATATTCAAGGAAATCTTATCTGGTCATGGAGAGCCAACAGGTTGTGAATGGACCATTCCACAGGTGCTCAAAAGAAGAAGAAAAAATAGCCAAGGGCTTCGTTGTATTATGCAAAAATGTAGATGTTCTCAAACATAATCACAATCTTTTCTATCCACCTTTCCAGATACTGCATGCATTCTTTAAGCAGAGGAATACATGGGCTATTTTGGAAAAAAAAAAAGTTTCCTGTTTATCTTTAGGGTTATATTTAAAAGGTCAATAAACTTGGGAGGTACACCGTTAAAGCAAAATGATCTGTTTTTATGGTGTGTGCTCTAGCCGACTGAGCTGCAATTCTAGAGGCTCAGGCATGCTGTCGGACAGATGTTGTTCTTGCTGCTCTAGTTGCCATGCTCTGAATGCCTGTAAACATATCAGGCTGGATGACGAATCTGGCTGTGACATTTCAACATGCAAATTTATACCACCACTGTCAGAGCCCAAGCCTGATAAGAAGTGTAAACCTGCACTGGCGAAGCATTTCACCCCAGAGCGCAGTATGATTCATACAAACTTCAGTTTGTATATAAAGCGCTGAAGGTTTACTCTGAGGGCCCCAGCCGAAATGAGCACATTTCGTGAAGCACTCATCCAGAGCAGGTCAGGTTCACGAAATCTAGATTCAGCTGCTCTTGACCGGGTCAGGAATCCAAACTATAGCATACTCAGATGACACTTCTTTTGTTCGCAGGAATCTGAGCTATTTGGTCATTTTTGTCGTCTTTGTCCTGGTTCTGACCTCTGTCTGACATGAGAGCTGTGAGTTTCTGCTTTCTGAACTCAGTTGAGTCATCCAATGTATGAGCTTTGCACATTTACACTTTATATGGCCGCAAACAGGACAATGAGGTCAACTGACATCACTCAGGCATCAGGGAAAAAAGATTGACGGTAGCCAAAAAACATGGTGTTTGAAGGGAAAATATGTCAACAAAGTCTCAATTAGACATGTGTTGATATTCAATAACTCAACATAGAGTTCATGGTTAAAAAAATAACCTACAGGATGATTTGTTGTTATTAAAATAAGCTCAGAATCAATTAGAGAGGGAATTGTGATGCATTTTATAAATCTCAGAATTGATGCAAAATCAATTTCTCAAACTATTTTTTTGAAACAGCTCTAATAATAGCTAGGGGTGGGGGTAAAGCAGGTGTTAAGAAAGCATCTAGTCATAATGATGTGCTGATTTTTGTAAAAATGTCTGCAATTCAGCGCCCCAGCCAGGCTAGGTTTATTTTAAATTAAGACTGTGACTAAGCTGACCTGAAAAATCTAGCAGTGACACAAGCAAACTATTTTTAAGAATCAGAATCAGAAAAGCTATATTTCCAGGTATGTTTACTTTTGTTTTCATGACAGAAGCTTCCACAGCAACAGAGTGAAAGAATTTTAAAAATAACTATTAAATAGAGAATAAATATTCAAATTGGTACAATATTGTATGTACAGCTATATTATGTGCAAATGTAAACTAAGTACGTTAAATAAATAAG
The DNA here is from genome assembly GCA_903798125.1 of Danio choprae. Lineage (NCBI taxonomy): Eukaryota > Metazoa > Chordata > Actinopteri > Cypriniformes > Danionidae > Danio > Danio choprae. Next base: position 1,553,832 of record CAIGQW010004318.1, on the reverse strand, counting down.
TGTATATGTGTATAAATAAAGTTGTTTTTCTCGTCATGTCAAATTGGTCTCAGCCAAAAAGCTGTGCTTTGACAAACCAGAAAGAATAAATGTGACAACAATGTAAAACATTAACATGATTAAGATATTAAAGAGATAGTTCACCCACAAATGAACATTTACTCACTATTTACTTATCCTGAAGTGGTTCCAAACCTTTAAGAGTTTCTTTATTTTGTTGAACACAAATAAAGAGGGTTTTTTTTCTGTTGAACATAAAAAGAAGATATTTTGAAGAAAGCTGAAGATCTGTAACCATTTACTTCCATAGTATTTGTTTCCTCTACTATGGAAAGACAACGGTTACAGGTTTTCATCTTTCTTCAAAACATCTTCTTTTTATGTTAAAAAAAACAAAAAAAAACTCAAACAGGTTTGGAACAAGCGAAAGGGGAATAAATGATGACAGAATTACTCAAACCAAAAGATTCCTCAAACCAAAAAGCAGAACTACAGATCTTATAGTCTTGAAAATCACGCTGATCTCTCATTCAGGCGGCTCATTCATATTGTTATATTCGTGTACTGGAATGCTGATGTAAGGTGATGTAACATCTGTGCTTGTGTAACATCTGTGACTGCTTGCTTGCTTTCATCCTTTTCCCTTTTATTCTATCCCTTTTATTGTATTCTATTCAGTCATCCAAGACTAAAACTACCCTTAACACGTCAGAGGACTTTTACCCCAAAATATATAAATGTACGTCAGGTTATCACAAGTGACTATTTGGCTATCTTGAAAGAATAAAGCCTAGCTGTTGGCATTTTCAGAAGCAAACATCCACATGTTCGCTTGTCAACCTCTGGATTGCTGTCTCATTTGGGTCAAAAGGAGAGACGACACCTGCATCAAACTCTAAAAACAGACAGGTTACTACAGAAACAATCCTACAAAGGGCAGGAAAATGCTGAATCTCAGCCACAAAGAGATCTAAAGTACTGAAATCAAAAGCCAGGAAAAAAAAAACACAAATAAAGAAAGTAGTTTCAACTTGCATTGTTTCAAAATCATTATTATACCCTGAATATTTTTCATTATTCATCACTATTGTCAAACATTATCTCCTTCTAGTGGTCTGTTAATCAGTGCATGAGTCATTTAGAGACGTTTTGTGAACTGAATCAACTGCTTCATTGTACAGTTCACACATAATGACTCCTTTATGAATCAGTCACCACTATGTTTTTATAAACGGCAGGTGATGACAACAAATATCTGGGTGTTTCTAACACAAATATATTATATGGCTATTTTACAATATAATATACATGTCATATTACTACTTAATGCCTTTTTTGTCCTCTCTGCTTTCATTATATTCAAAAGATTGGCAAGGATTGTTTTTAAATTCCTCTGAATGAGTAAATGATGACCAACTTTGTTTCCTTGCCTGAACAATCCCTTTAAGAGTTTGCAAATGTGCCATGAGTAATCTTTCCTGAAGGTTTCTTGAGTAAACAAAGGCACGCTCTCCACAGGCGTCAACAGAGATAAAGTCATGCACACACTGTGTACTCCTGGACTTGCATTTTACCATCTAACTAAAGCTACTACAGACTAAACCACAAAATATAACCGTTACACAAAGACATGCAACACTCCGACACTAGGAATGTAACTTCAATAAAAGCCAAAGCAGGAGCCTGAAGGAGAAGTGACACACTTTTGCCTCGCTCTTACCATGTAGGGCTGAAATAATAAGGGATTAAAACATATGGAAGAAGAAAGTGATGGGTAAATACATTCGGAGGACAGAAGCCTGAGGATTACCTTGTCAACGGTATTCTGAATAAAAAATAATTATTGTGGGAGCCGCGTGCTCCTCTGCGACCTCCGGGACTCGTTAATTCAGTATGCTCTTATCGCACATGACGGCTGGCCCTTTGCCAATTTTCAAATTAGGCTCCTTCACAGGTTTTTACTTCAGTGACCTCTGAGGCGTTAATCCATTTTGAATGACTAAAACAGGTGAAAGCAAGAGAAAAGTGCATATTTCTGGAGAAGCCTGTTTGAACAAATCTGAGCTGTGTTGAGTGGTCAGTCTTAAAAGAACGGTAGAGGTTCAAAACAACTCATTCACAAGAGAAAAGTATATTTTATTAATTATAATGTATACAATTATATATAAATTTTTGGATTTGTTAAGCCTGTGTTGTCGCCTAGTGTCGGCTGTGTCTGGTCATGCCTGGACCAAAAAGCTGCGCGTGAACACCAAAAGAGAGGTCAGCTGATTGAAACGAGAACATACATTCAGCACCAGCAAGAGAGGATGCAGGTAACAATAGTTTGTATTGCCATACCACAAAGGGAAACTAGAACTAGTGCTGCAAACATACAAGCCTAACTACAAAAGACATACAAATACATACTAGCCTGACAGACGATCATCAATGAGCCAAAGTCATTGCATCCAGGCATGCAAATATCCAGTGAGCAGAAGTTCTGTAAGTGAAAATACCTTGCTGACTAGTTGAAGGTCAGAGGAGAACAGCTAGACTGGTTGATCTGTTTTGTAGTTACAATTCAGCCTGATATTGGGGTAATGTTGTGGTAGATATTTTCTTGACACACTTTACCCCCTTGTTACCAACTGACCACAATTTTAACAACTTTATTATCAATTTTGTGATGACTGCTTTCAAGGGGATATTACCTTTGAGATGTGTTGAACTATTAGCATCTTGAATATGTAGAAATATGGACTAAAATCTCTGACGAATGTTTCCAGAGTCTGAGCCACAAAGCCTGAAGGTAAGGAGTATTAGTAAGTACTAGAAAACTCTACCCAATAATTAAGTGCTTAATAATGTTGCAGAGAATATATATTTTTATCTAGGCCAAGGTATAAGTTCACCCAGGTTCAACCTAACCAGGATTTTTCAATTGGCATTTGGATTATTGCAGAAAATAATCTGTGATGAGCAGAAATTTGCTCATTATGATAGTTTTCACAAATATAACTTTGATCCCTAAATTCAATCACCTTGTACAAAAAGCTAAATGTCAGCTATGAACAAACTACAAGACCAAAAGCTTTGATCTGTAATGTTTTGGATTGGATGTTGATGAAGAAAGGTAAGGCCAGGACACATTAATTCGATGGTGGGCTGTCTGGCAGCGTCAGGCCATCGGAGAGCCTCTGTTAGGCTAGTTTGTTCAGTGTGTTCCACACATCACCTCTCATTGAGCTGACGTCAAAGAGAGTTTCCCTGTTTTAGCATGTGGAATTAAGTAAGAGAGTACTCAGGTTGGCTGTTCAGCTAAAGATTATTGTGCGAGAACAAAAACTGATGTAACAGAACTAAGCAAACAATATGGGTTATCAGATTATCAAACATATTTTTACGAGTAAATCCCTCTGTGGTGAGTGTGAAGTACAGTAAAAATGGTTTTTTAATTAGTTTAATTTTGTTTACAGTATGTATGTGCAGCAATAGTTCTGGTTTGTCTTTGTGGAATGAAAATACACTACAGACTATAGAAAGATACATCTCCACTCACAACTGCAGAACAGAAGTTCTCTTTTCAGTCGACTGCCATTTGTTAGATGTGTTCATGTGCAGCCAACACAAGGTGTTGAACAGAACAGAAGAAATTTTGTCTTCTGACATCACAGTTGTCAAAACACAAAATGTAATAGTTTTGTGGTAAAATCAGAACACTGCTTTCCAATGTACATTTGTGAAGAGTGTTCATGCCTCATTGCAGGATATTCAAGTGAACCAGCAGGGTTTTTCCATAAAGGTAAAGCATCCGTCTACAGTTCTGTCAATACGAACTCAAAAGACTGGCATTCCTTCTACCCATGAGAGTCCACAGCACACAAAAGCACAGAAGAGAGAAAAGTACTTCAAAGCCGAGTGCAGCCACTGTTCAAAGTTACATCGGTGTGACTGTTTGACATGAAGAGAGTGAGTCGTCGATGCTAGTTGAGAATTAGACTGAAGTTTAAAGCTACGTGCCTTTCTAAAGCCTGCACAACTGCCCATACAGTCGCACATGCCTTTATGCGTTCATCTCCAAATGAAAGACCTCGCCACACAATGGATCTCAATCGTTGTTGTCACTACTTGAACAAACATTTCAATACCAGGTTTCTGTCGTTGAAGGAAAATGTTTTTTATTCTGGCAGAGTAGCAGCTAATTTATTGAACATGATTTTTGAGAAGATACGTTGTAATAAGACTTGGAAGAGGACCGGAGGGAACGTATTTGTTTTCAAACATCAGACGAACTGTATACTGTTGTTAGGGATACAGTGTTTGATAAGATTATATGTAATTAAGCATGGCGTTGAACGGCTGTTATTGTTTAGAGATTACTCAAAGAAACATCTGCGGTACATATAGAGCCCGCAAACTAAATAAATGCTTAGTCAGATTTTTTAAGCAGGCTCTAAAATACCATGTCTTTGACTCGCCAGTTAAAAATAAACACAGCCCAAGTTAAACTGTTTGAGAAGGGAGCGAGGGAATGCGAGGGGCTTTCGTAGCCTGACGTTGATCAAGAGAGAAGAATACAAGTCAGTCGTTTTTCATGCGTAAGAATTCACAATAGTGATAGGCTTCATTTGTCAAGTGACAATCGGTTAAAAAGCCACTTTAAACATGATACTCTTACAACTTAATACATACACGGGAGGTCACGTAGACTAGCTGGATATAAACATCTTTTACAGCTGTGGCTGTCTGCCGGAGCAAGAAAAACAATCAGGGACTGCATTTTTACATTTTCTGAAAAAAAAAAAAAAAAAAATCAGAGAGCAGCTTGCCTGAACGAAAACTGCTGCCAGGGGCTTTTATGCAGTTGCTAAGGCATTCTTAGTGGTTTATGACATTTGCTATATGGTTGCTAGGGAATTCTGGGTGGTCTTCGCAATATTCTGTGTTTATAGATATGGCTTGCGTCCCTCCTTTATCGTAAGACTAATGTTTTTTTCTACTTCAGACAAAATCAAACCATTCTATTGGGACCGCTTAGAAAATTAAAACAACGCCTCTCTTATATAAGCCATATGAATTCAGGTAACGTTAAGTCTTCTGGAAAACTTCCCAAAATTTCAGGATTGGTCTCATCGATACTGGTCTCTAACTCCGGCACTTCAGAAACCTTTTTATTTTTGTATATCGATTATGTAACTGCAAAACCATTCTTGATAAGCAATGCTAATGATCAATCAATGATCAATTCATTGCAATTATTAATAATGTATTCTATTAATAATTATTGAATCCAAACTCACTCAGAGTAGAGTCGAACACTCACATGAAAACAAATATTTTCTGTCAAATGTTAAATGATATTTCTCAGTAGTAAAGAAGCTGTTTTTGAAAAAGATAAAACTTAGTTACTCTCTTAGTACCAATAATATACCAAATATTGTTAAGAGAGACACATAAATTCACAAATGCTTAATCTCTGCAGTAGAACGTAATATTTTATTCATTAACATAATAATATGGTATTATCTACCGAATCCACTCACTGTAGCATTGTGGTCAAATTATTTTTTGTGATAATTCAACAGCCCATTGTCTCATTTCCCTTACATATTTATTATGATTGCTTTGTCAAATTATCCTGCATCACATTGATTGATTTTGCAACCCTACAAGCCTATTATATAGATAAAAAAAAATGCTGAATGCAAATAATGTGCGACTTATATATACTACTGCATGATGTAAGACGGGTAGACAACTGTACATGGCACAAGTGTAATATACTATATAACATTATACATTAAAAGCAAGCCAACTATTTTTCTTTTTCGTCATCGTCTTCTGTTTGAATCAAACAGTGTATTAAGTAGTTTCCGTGAGACTCATCTATTCATGTTTCCAGAGCTAATGTGGATTCGGCCTTCAGATTGAGGGTGAGTGATTGTATTTTCTAATTTAAAACATTTAAATATTTCTGTTACAAAAAAACATTGATATGCTTTATAAGACATGTGTGAACACCCTGGTGGCGTATTGGTTTGTCGACAGCATATTGGTTAGTCGTACGATGGATATATACAGTTTTGGAGGCTTCAAAATAAAAGTCCATCCAACACCATTATACAGCATGGAAGAGCCAGGATACATTTTTTAACTACACCATTTGTGTTCGTCTGACAGAAAAAATAGAATATATATATATATATATATATATATATATATA
>CAIGQW010004318.1:1522072-1542037 GCA_903798125.1 Danio choprae | reverse complement strand
AGCAATGCAAAAAGCTAATATGACAAAAAACATCTGGAGTAAGACTTCGGTGTCGCATAATGACACATTTCTTTCATGTCATGTTTGTCAAGAGGTTTTTATTTTGTTTAAAACCAATCAAACACACGCATAAAATACTTAAACCATGTGAGTATTAGAGAAACTTCAGCAAAGTAGCTGAGAGTGACACTTCATCCTGAGTCACTAGAAACATGTAAGAGGCTACTTAATACTGTAAGGCACTTAAAAGGCCAAACTTACAGTCAAAACAGCCTTAATGGTTTATTCTCCTTTGAGGTATTTTGGTTCTCCCGCCTGTAAAGAATGTTGGGATTACCCTACGGTCGGCACGGCCATCTGTAATGCCTTGACTGAATGTTTTCCACTAAGGACCACGTAATCAAGAGCAGAAATCACAAAGTCGTAGGTGGCCAAAGGGATCGCTTATATCAGAATTGGTAGTGCAGAAAATAAGACTTTTTATTTTTAGGCCCGTCTGGCCTGCGACTCGGAGACCTTTGTCAAGCTCTATTCAGAAACCACACGTATCACCTAACCAAATGAATAAAAGTTAAAAGCAAGTCACGCTAGGCTCACGAACCATGCTGCAAACAAATACCAGGTGTAATGTAAACATAGGACCCGTTCTTTTTAAAGTCTTCATGTGTGTGGACACGGCAGCCCTCAAACCCAACACAAAAGTTACATTGAAGGTACCCTTATGTGCCCCGTCGCCCTCAAGTGCTGGAACATTTGACAATGTGCTGAAATCTAAGATGTAATCATCTTTTCATATGGAGGGAAAAGCAGACAATGGTGGATTACATTAACAACCAATTGGTTTCAAGGAACCGTTGCCTTATCTGCAAGTCTCTTCCAGAGGTCTCGTTCTCTTTGATATGTTCACAAAGCTCAGTAGAATGAAGTTCTTGTTCTCTGTTGAATGGAAGAAACCCTCACATCGCATAAATGTCTGCCATACTGTGCAATGCATTTGGCCACGTACACACACACACGCACACACACAACAGAGATTTGCTTTCACACACTACTGCAGAGACTTGAGTTCTTTTTGTGTGTGTGTGTATGTGATCAGACTTTTCATTTATGCCGCTTTCTCTTGAGAAGAAATTAGCAAATTTTCCCATACAGGCTGACGTAGATTTCTTGATTTGATTTAATTCTTATTTACAAGCTTCTTGATTAGAATCCTCAATTTCATCAAGTTTCTTACATATTCCCACATAAGAAATAAAGTCTTTGTAATGTTGGAAATTATAAAGAGCAGTGAAGAGGATCTGTGAAACTCATAGCAAACAATGTGCATGTAACAGAAGAAAACGAGTCATTCATTATCATTTTTTGAAGATATAGAATGTAGTCTGCTATTTTTTTGCCAATAAATAAAACAAAGGAATCTTGTGCTGGGGATAAAGATATTACAGGTCAATCATGTTTAGCTGCTTCCATAGACCTACTGCTTAACTTCATTATTATTATTACAATTTTTTTTTTATTATTATTTACTCTCAAATTAATTTGAGAACAGAAACATACCTTGTGTTCTGAATCCAAATGGAGGTAAATAGTTGATCACTTTTGCAAGCCTCTTAAAGTTTCGGTCCAGAAACATAGAAGCTGGCTTACTAAACCTGCAAAAACAGAATAAAAGGAATACAAATATAGTTATTGAGAGTTTATTTATCTAAAGGCACATTTCACAGAGTAAACCCCTTCATATCAATAAGCTAATTAATTCCACATCAGGAATAATATATAGCCAACTAACACATTCCTTTCCTGGACATCAGGAGCCTGACGGGGTCAAAAGGGTCTTTTGTCTGTAAGAGGTCTCACTTCGTCTCTGCTTTGACCTGTGGTTAAAGTTTAAAATCGTGTGGCTAAACCAGCACCAATCCATTACAAATCCAGGCATCCGTTCACCCCTCTCTCTAGTGGAGTCAAGGGATACCCTACCCCGCAGGCCATTTCCCAGCACACTCCGCTCTTAAGGATAGATGTGCAAACTCAACGATGAATGTCTGTGCCTCTGACCCGCAGATCCTGGCTATGATTTCTTATCTACTCCGCCTGCTACCAAAAGCCTTTTCAACAACATTTAAAGCAATACAAATGAGCAAATCTCCAGGAAGTGGAGCACTGAGTTGCTCAAAGGTGCCGGTAGGCAGTGTGAACTTTCAGATACCAACATTTTTCTATACTAGATCCCTTAGACCAACTAGGTCATCTAATGATTTTATTTATTACAGACTGAGCAAGTCTACTAGAAGAGAGTAGAAGACATTTCCATGAAAACGCTATGCGAGCGCTGCCTCGTTTCTGCTTCCGTAATTGTGGCTACATGATGTGTGTCTGTTTTTATGACCCTCCCAACTCAACAGGCTCATTATTCATTTACAAACATGAGGATATTGGATCATTTTTCTAGTTTTTTTCCCCTTCTTTTGCAGGCGTTTTATGATTAAGTTAGAAAATTGCAGTAGACTGGTTGGGGATTGAGGGCCACTAACAAGGAAAGCTTGTAAACAATTAAGCCCCCTTATGAAAACTGAAGACTAATCATGGGTCAGTACAGAGAACACATGGGTCAATTAAAATGCAGGTTCTGTAGTTAGAATAAAAAAAGCCACAGAACCTCTTTCTTAAAATCCTTTTTAATGCACCGTGCTGTGCGGTGCAAGTTTACTACCTTCAACAATTATTAAAACGTTAATTCACCACAAAATTAAAAATCTGTTATTAATTTCTCACCCTGATGTCCTTCCAATCCCCTGAGACCTTCATTCATCTTTGGAACACAATTTAAGATTTTTTGGATGAAATCCTAGAGCTTTCTGATCCTCAATATACAGCAACAGTCACGAGACATTTGTCCAGAAAAGAAACCAAAAACATTTTCAGAACATTCAACGTGGCTTCAGTGGATCAGCTTCAAAAACAGAAAAAATAAATAAATAAAAAGACTTGATCGGCAACTGCCCATAGTAAATGTGCACCCTAACGACCAGATGTGGTAGAGAAGATAGACCTTTACTAGACTTTGAACCATTGCTGTCTATGATCTCTAATTTCATCTAAAATGTCTTAATTTGTGTTCCAAAGATGAATGAAGGTATCAGTGGATTGGAACGATAGGAGAGTGAGCCATTAACAGATTTTTCATTTTTGAGTGAACTAACCATTTAAAGGAGGCATTATAATAATACATTTCAATGAAGGAAGATTCTACTTGCTTCTAAACCACCCTATTCTACAATTTATAAAGCAGGGAAATTGAGGACAAAGATGTCAGTTAAAGAAAATGTCAGAGTGCAGCAGCAGGAAATGAGATGAGGAAATGAATGGGCTCAGTATTGGCGACTATTTAGCAGACTCCGATAAAAGTGTGTCTAATTCACGTACTAATCACTTGGGGGCCAAGAGATGTCCAACAATGTCAAGAATAAAACTGATACACTAGATCCTCTTCTTATATGACCTGATAAAAGCAGACCTTGCCAAAACAAACTGTGATTAATTAGCTCGTGGCTCATGGGGTGTTGGACTAACTTGCATTATAAATAACTGGGCACGAGAGCTTCAGGCCTAAAGACAGACAGAGGTCTGCCTGTCATAAAGGGGTCCTGAACAGGAGGCCTGTGCACATTGTGCTCATTTCCTCATGGCTATCTCTCACTGGGGGCTGTATTTTTATAACCGCCCACTCAAGTTCACCCAAGACATGTGATTAAGAGTCCAATACAAACAATTTTGGGAAAGGAGTAGAGGTGTTGAAAATAAAGTGGATTTCAAGGGTGAGCCAATGACTGAACTAACAGAGGGTGGGCTCACATGGCTTCAGGTGGTTTCCTACACATGCTGGGACGCCCTAATAAAGTAAAATGAGAAAAAGTGATTGCCCAAATGACCACTTTCTAACTATGCTAAGTGGGTTTTAAAGGAACAGTCCCTAGTTTTGTTTTTTTTCCAACAGCCAACTATTGAGCTTTTTGTAACCTTCCCACCCAACAAGAACTATTCATTCATTCATTTTCATTTCAGCTTAGTCCCTTTATTAATCTGGGGTCGCCACAGCGGAATGAACCGCCAACTTATCCAGCATGTTTTACGCAGCGGATGCCCTTCCAGCTGCAACCCATCTCTGGGAAACATCCATACACACCCATTCACTCTCATACACTACGGACAATTTAGTCTACCCAATTCACCTGTACTGCATGCCCCCAAAATTGTTGTTTACAGTCAAAACTGTACTAGCACAAAATGTGGAACTAATTTAATCCAGTAGAAGCATTTGCACCCAAACAAAATCTTACTGAAAGCTTATTTTGTTAGAAATACCAAACTCAAATATGAAACACAACTTTTTCAGATTTATGACTTTGATTTTAGAGCAAAAAATATTGTTAAACAAAAAAATTGAATTATTACCTTGCATTTAAGTTTAAAATGTAAACTTTTTTCCATGACAATACTTATTTCTGTTTTATACATTCAGAAATAGTGGCCTCACAGTGGCGCAGTGGGTAGCACGTTCGCCTCACAGCAAGAAGGTCGCTGGTCGCTGGTTCGAGCCTCGCCAGTTGGCGTTTCTGTGTGGAGTTTGCATGTTCTCCCTGTGTTGGCGTGGGTTTCCTCCGGGTGCTCCGGTTTCCCCCACAAGTCCAAAGACATGCGGTACAGGTGAATTGGGTAAGCTAAATTGTCCGTAGTGTATGAGTGTGAATGGGTGTGTATGGATGTTTCCCAGAGATGGGTTGCAGCTGGAAGGGCATCCGCTGCGTAAAACATATGCTGGATAAGTTGGCGGTTCATTCTGGCGACCCCAGATTAATAAAGGGACTAAGCCGAAATGAAAATGAATGAATGAATGAACATTCAGAAATAACATTAAATGGTCTGCTTTTTAGTTCAACATGATTCTGGAACCATCTAAACTGAATCAACGTATCCTAAACATCATTATAAATTATTTATCACGCTATACAAAAGCTCAAATATTTGTGTTGTAATGATGTGGCAGCAAAGCCTTCTGACCCCAAAAAATAAACAACAATGATCAATCACATGTGTTAATTAGAGGCACATTGTAGACGCTGTTAACACATATCCTGTTAATTGGGGGAACTGTTAAAAAGTTCCAGTCACCAATACATTCATCGCATTGAGAAACACCACAGACGCATCTTCTGCAACTCGTCATTCTTGTTGTCAAAATATCACTCGCGCTTCTTTAAAAAGTTATTTCCTGACATTAATAGTTCTCTTTAGTCAGTTTTTGTTTAAATCAACCATCTGACTTGGACTAAATATTGCTGTTGCTATTGTGTTATAGTTGCTGTTTTGCGATAGCCGCTTAAAATCCTTTCCAAAATAATCTTGCTTGATTGGTGGAAAAGCGATTTCTAAACAATGGTATGGCGATGAAAGAAATATCCATGAACAAACCCCAACCGTGATGCTTAATGTTTATCATCGTTGGGCATGCTGGAGTGGAAAAATGACTTGCGCTAACAATAGCCAGCCGGAGAATTACACTGAAGACGAGGGAACAATGGGATACGGATGCCAGCAAAGACGGAAAAGTTCCATCAAAGGCCTGTGACATCACCGAGGGTCGCTGAGTGCTGTGTGACATCATCATGGGTCGCGGATTTAGTCAAACAGAAGACGTTGACTCATTGGCTCTTCCACAGTGGCTGCTTTACAGGGCTTTTATTGCCGTCAGCCGCCAAAGACAGAATCACTGTCCACATCCAAAAAGGGCTGCTACAACAGGCACATTGTGGAGCTGGTGAGCATGCGGAAGTGGTTGTTTGTTGTGGTAGGTCACAAATTAACAAGGGCTTAAAGGATCAGAGGAGCAGCTTTCTGTTCAGTCGGAGATATTACAAGACTGGCCTCGGGGGGTTCGTAGTTGTGAAGTGACATAGTGTCTCTCAATGGAAAAATAAAAAAATCAGGGCTAAATCTTTAACAAAGCTGTCGTCCATTCATGGAGATCGTATTTAATTCTGTAAATGATGGAGAAGCTCAATAGTGCAAAGTTTCATAGATCAAAAACAGGTTTAGAAAAGCTGAAGGGATCAAAATAAAAAGGAAGATAAAAAACACAGAATTCAGCCAAGCTTCTTTTGTATTCTTCCGACCAAACTACCATCCCATCTGCCATCTTTAGTTATCCTTCTTTTCAAATGTGAAATACCTTTTCTCGAAACACAATCACATCTTACAATGCGGCGATTAATTTGAAACTCTGGTGGCTCTCAGTGCATGTATCTGGACTTAACAAGAAGGTTTTCTGCCAGAAACACATTTATTTTTTGTGACAGAGAACAAAGATTTAGTTCAAATAAAATTGATTTGAAAAGTTTCTCAAAATCATCTTAAAGAGTAAAGTTTAACATGTCAACATTAAATTATTGAAGCAACAAAGGGTTTTACTGAAACACTAATATCCAGATTTTTATTAAACAGATTTTATTCATTCATTAATTTTCCTTCGGCTTAGTCCCTTATTTATCAGGGGTCACCACAGCGGAACAACCACCAACTATTCCAGCATATGTTTTATGCAGCGGATGCCCTTTCAGCCACAACCCAGTACTGGGAAACACCCATACACTCTCATTCACACATATACTCACTCTATGGCCAATTTTGTTTACCCAATTAACTCATAGCACATGTCTTTGTGTGGAAGACTGTGGGGGAAACCGGAGCACCCGGAGGAAACCCAAGTGAACACGGGGAGAACATGCAAACTTCACACAGAAATGCCAACTGATCCAGCCGGGACTCGAACCAGCGACCTTCTTGCTGTGAGGTGACAGTGCTAACCACAGATTTTATTATCAAGATTTTGTTATCTATTATCAATTTGTCAATAAACAATTTATGAACCAAACAGTCAATGCATCAATATAGCAGCAAAGGTTTTTTGGGGTTTTTTTGCATATTGTATATTGTGTAAGACAAAAGACATTGTTTTTGTTTTGCATAAACAATGTCATGGATGTACTTTATCCAACTTATTACAAGGCTACTTGCCACAAAACATAAAATTTAGACACACAATATTGTTCTGAGCTGTCACCGTTTAATAATTCTTTAATTAAATGCAAAGCTGACAGAAACAAAAACAGCTGATGGATTACATTGCACTAACCTGTGCATTATTCAGACATTCATTCATTCATTCATTTTCATTTCGGCTTAGTCCCTTTATTAATCTGGGGTCGCCACAGCGGAATGAACCGCCAACTTATCCAGCATATGTTTTACGCAGCGGATGCCCTTCCAGCTGCAACCCATCTCTGGGAAACATCCATACACACCCATTCACACTCATGCACTACGGACAATTTAGCTTACCCAATTCACCTATACCGCATGTCTTTGGACTTGTGGGGGAAACCGGAGCACCCGGAGGAAACCCACGCCAACACAGGGAGAACATGCAAACTCCACACAGAAAGGCCAACTGACCCAGCCGAGGCTCGAACCAGCGATCAGCGACCTTCTTGCTGTGAGGCGAACATGCTACCCACTGCGCCACTGTGAGGCCCTTATTCAGACATATATGAAGTAAAGTTATGCTTTTGCTATCAAAAGTTATGTTTATGTCAGCAGGAATTTGTTAGCCAACAGAGGCATGCATATTCAAAGGTAAAGGAATAAGTAGCGGACACTGAAATGCATGTGGTCATTTTGACCGCTATTGTAGTTCAAGGTAGAATTTTAGGTAGTAATTTTAATAAAACAACAATGTTGGAAAGAAATATACATAAATTAGGAAAAGTCACTGTATTATAGATTTGTGGATTTTATTTTAACAAAGATACTAAATTACACAATTTAAAAGCAAATGTCAGCCACTAATGATGTACAAACAAAAGAACAACTGTTTTTTTGATGCACATGCTGGAATTTGTTCTGTATTTGTTTTTCCATCGTAGTTTATGCATTTTTTTTCTCATAAAAAATTAATTCTTATCTGTATTCTCAAAACTGATGCACATTTTGGTGTTTTCATTTAGCTTTTTTTTTGCGATATTTCAAAATGTGTGAAGAAAATGTAGATGGAAACACATTGATTCTGTCAATTTTTCTGAATCTACAAAACTATTTCAACAGAAAACAAACATGGATAAAACTTTTGGGTGACTGAAATTTTTGTGCATCAATATTAAAACAGAAAGCCAAAAACAACATGTTCAATAAAGAAAACCAAACTAATTAAGTTGTCAGGCAGTGGCTTTACCTTATTGTTAAGCCCTGTTTATTATGTTTTAGAAATATGTTCATACTTTGGATAGATAGCAGTCATTTTGGCAGCTGCATAGCCAGGTTTGCAGACTCCTTCACTGAGGTTCCCATACTTGTACGCCAGCTCCAGGGGCCTGTAGACGGTTAGAGAGGAGAAGAAAGAGAAGGCATTCATTTTAATTAGACAGGAGGTGTAAATGTTCAAACCTACAAGTGATCACGCAGCATAACTATCTGAATCTGAGTAAAATTATTTTTATCTAGCCTTGCACATGGTTGATGACGTCTAAAGCAGGATGTGATGGATTACTTGAAACTTAATTTATCGCTGATGTATAAAATAAATGAAACAGTCAAACAATAGGAATGCAACAGATTTTGCTGGCTGCCCAAACAGCGAGCATGTTTACTTCATACTTTGGATCTAAAAGAATTTCCCAAGCCCAAAAACAGCTGACTTTCCGAAGGCAGCATTTGTGGCATCAAGATACCACAGAAAACTATTTTGACTGACCGCTCAGTGTTTTTTTTCCTCCAAGAAAAAAAGCAGCAAAATTTGGTTACACACATTTGAACTAAACAGTGCCAACGTTCCGGGTTATTTAAAAGTAGAAATGTGGAGCACTTGGATTAATTATTCCATAAAAAGTGTTTGTTATTCAAGCTATAAAGTTGTCTACTTTTCTAGATGAATAAACATCTGGTTATGCGTGACAGAAGTTTACTCCATGCAAACAGTGCATTGCAGAGAGTTATGCCATTTAGCTTAGGTCTCTGCCTTACATGTAATCTCGTGGAGTCTCGTGGATATACTTTTAACATTTAGTATTTTAATGTTTAGTATTTTAATGTGCTGAATTATCTTTTTCCTTTTATAAGGGTTTAATTATAAGTGTACATATTAGATGATTGTAGGAATCCATTTAAAGCGAAACTCCACTTTTTTGAAAATAGGCTACTTTTTCAAGTTACCTACTACATTTTACACGTTTGAATACATTCAGCCGATCTCCTGGTCTGGCGGGAGCACTTTTAGTTTAGCGAATCATTAATCATTAACATAAATCATTGAATTTGATTAGACCATTAGCATCTCCTTCAAAAAAAAAAAAAAAGGAGTTTTGATATTTTTCCTATTTAAAGCTTGACTCTTCTGTAGTTACACCGTGTACAGAGACTGACAGAAAATGAGAAGTTGCTATATTCTAGGTCAATATGGCAAGAGATATACTCTCAATTTATCGTAATGATCAAGAAACTGTAATGCCATACAATGATATTACACAGCAATGTATCCTAGTAATATCATTGCGTCTGCTGTAGCCATGGTACAGGCTTTAAATAGGACAATTATTCAAATCTTTAGTTTTTTTTGAGTGAGATGCTAATGGTCTAATCTGATTCCATGATTTATGCTAAGCTAATCTAAAAGTGCACTCGCCAGATCGGCCAAACGGATTGAAAAATGGTAAAACGCAACTGTTTAACTGTAGGGGACTTGTAAAATGAGGCTATTTCCAAAAAAGTGGAGTGTTGCTTTAAATAGATTGAGGCTGCAGACAGGCTCCTACCAGCTAAAGTGAGCAGCATCATTAATAACCTCCAGCTCACACCGAGAGCAGTTCAAATAAACAGGTGGGGAGGACACAGGTCAGGTCTGAGAGGCCAGTAAAAGTACGCCAAAGACACAAAAGTGCCTAAATTAAATGTCTATAGCTAATGAATAATAGCATCTAATAGAAAAGCTAATGCAAAACAATAAGTAGTGTGAAAACAAATGCTATTTTATGGTTTAACATTAAAGCAGCACGCCAGCTAAACAACATCAGCAAATGTGTGTAATATGAAATAAAATCAGTCAGATCTTATATAATACATTTAAAAGATCTGCTATCAGAGTTTACAGCAAAGTTTTCAACGTCAACTCACAACGTCCTACCCCTAAATGGCTTTTCAACAGTTAGAATAAAAGCCACAGGACACTTATTTGCCATAGCCTTCATGTTGATAAAGTAGTTGGCCCAATGGGACCGTGTCGTATTTTGTTGTCGTGACAGCTCCGAGTCTTTAAGCAGCAGAGCGGATGGTGGATTGAGACCAGTTGAATGATGAAGTGCACCACACAGACAGTTTTTGCTCACAGCGTCAATGAAATCTAAACCTGTCGAAGGCTTTGCTTATTGTACGTGCGTGTGGTGTGGACAGACGTGTCTTCTCCGATGCTCAACACTGAGAAATTAGGGCGAGGTGAGAGTCTGCAAGTTTGGCCGCTTCAAAGATGAAATGTAAACATATACCTACCACACACAGACCTGTAATACATCACATGAGGTCGCTGGAATAGATTTCAAGACACTAATGGCACTAAATGGAGTCAAAAGCTTTTAATGCTTTCTTCTTTAATGCTTTCTTCTTATATTCTTATATTTCAGCATGAATGCTACAATCACTTGATTTATTGAAAACTACATAATTTTTTTTTTTAAAGAGTAAGATTTAGATTTATTTTAAAACGAATGAATACTATTTAACAGCAAGTTCATGGAAATTGATTAAACATGTTTATAACTACACACAGTATATGTGACCCTGGACACATTTTTTAAAACTTTTTAGATCATTTGTAAGCTGAAATAAACTTTCCATTGATGTTATGTCCATATATGTATATTGTTAGGATAGGACAATATTTGGCCAAGACACGAAAACCTAAAATCTGATGGCTAAAAAAATCTCAATACTGAGAAAAATCGCCTTTAAGGTTTACAAATTAAGTTCAAAGCAAACTGAGTTGATACATTTATGACACGAAATGTGTAAAATATCTTTATGGAACATTATCTTTACTTTTCTTAATGATTTTTGGCATAAAAGAAAATTGGACCCATATGCATTTTGGCTATTGGGTTTTGTGGTCAGGCTAGGGTCACATATCAAGTTACAAAATAACTTTTATATTAATAATTATATAAAACAACAAATAAATAAATACAAATATTAAAACTGATATATCATTTTTTTATCTTTTTTTTTTAATTGCAATGTATTTGAAATCAAATGTTTGATTCAAAGCAATTCGATTCAAATCGATTTTGAATTGATTCAATGTGATTTTGATTTGAAATTTTATTAAAATCTAAATAAATATTTAAAACATTGGAAATCAAATCAAACTAATAGAATTTTATAAGACACTTTCATCAAAAACATTTTTACAAATCTTTCCAAACTTAATTTTTTTTTACAGAAGTGTACAAAATTTAGATTTTTGTATAAATATAAGCTATTCTCTGACAAAAATTGTTGCAAAATTATTTTTGTTATAATTATAACAAAATTATGGGCGACGCGGTGGCACAGTGGGTAGCACAATCGCCTCACAGCAAGAAGGTCGCTGGTTCGAGCCTCGGCTGGGTCAGTTGGCATTTTTGTGTGGAGTTTGCATGTTCTCCCTGTGTTGGCGTTTGTTTCCTCCGGGTGCTCCAGTTTCCCCCACAAGTCCAAAGACATGCGGTATAGGTGGATTAGGTAAGCTAAATTGTCCGTAGTGTATGTGTGTGAATGAGTGTATATGGATGTTTCCCAGTGATGGATTGCAGCTGGAAGGGCATCCACTGCGTAAAACACATGCTGGATAAGTTGGCGGTTTATTCCGCTGTGGCGACCGCAGATTAATAAAGGGACTAAGCCGAAAAGAAAATGAATGAATGAATAAAAAATTATGTTTACAATGAAATTAGTAAAAACATAAATTTGGTGAATAGTCTAAAAATTGTGGTTATAAACTGAAATATGAAGGATGAACTGTCATTAAAATGATTCATATCAAAAAGTTGAATTATTTTTCTCTCTATTTCTAAAAAGTACAGCACAATAAAAAAAATAAACCAGCAAACACTTACAGCTTTGTGTCCAGATTCAGCACGAACCCTTGCTTATCAAACACTGTGAAAAGAAAAAGAACAATTACCACCAACTCAGAATATCACAAGCCAAACAAACAAACAAACAAACAAAAATGTAGATCCTCACTTGTTATGCCATCATCATGTCAAAATGCAACTGTGGTGAATTTCGAGAACATTAAAGATGTTAATATTTAAGTTAACATTTATACAGATCTCACGGTTACATCTAAAAGATTTTAGTCTAAATAGAAGCAGCAGATTAGACCAGCCAAAACATTCCACAGTTCAGCTGGGGAATCGGGTTAAAAAGCAGCTTTCCACCTATGCAGGCTTCATTAGACCATAGGTGTCTATGAGGTGTCAATGAAGCTAAGCCTTGAAAAAGAAGAGAGGAAAAAATAAAACAGAAAGGGTGAGTGGGAGGAGGAAAAAAATAAATGAAAAAGCTGTAAACCAAAACATGTACGCCTACTTCGTTTCTTCTAAACAATAAAAACAGACTTTATGCATGCTTACGGTGACAGCGTGAGCAATGCAGCACAGCTAGAAACGAACGAACATTTAACAGAAAGGCCAAATATTTACCAAGCAGATTGAAAATAATAAAGCACTGATGAACAGGTAAACAGTAATTCAGCTGCTACACATTCTCATTAGCAACACTTGTGGCATTCTCAAAGTCAGCATTGCTAATCGTATGGCACTAAGGCATGGAAAAGAGAGTTTGAGAACTCCGCGGATGCTCAAGTCTCCCGAAAGATGCTGCAGAATGGAGAGGAGGAACTGGTTAAAAAAAGGTGACCACTGCTGAAAGGAAAAGTTTAGCAGATGCTATAATTCACAGCAGCCTGCAGTTGGACATTCGCTAGGATAGATGTTTCAACTGATGCTTAAACCCTCACCAGCAAGCAAACCCTGAACCTTTTCAGATGCTGGAACACAGATACACACACACACACACACACACACACAATAAAAATAAAACTGACAATCTCAGGGCATGTCCACATTTGCACAGGTATTTTTATTAACTGAGTTTTCATTTTTTTAAATTAAATCTCCGCCCACATGAAGATGCCAAAACGCACTGTGCTGCATGTTAAGGGCACGTCGAACCAACAGTCTGCGGTAAAGACACTTTTATGCTGGGTTCACACCAAATGGGGAATTATGTATTTTCGCAAGTAACACAAGTCAACGCAAACGTGAGAACAGTGGCGGATTACAGTCCCACGGTGCGAACGATGTGTTTGCCGCAAATGTGTTGAATTTGCTTCATTTGCATCTTCTGCATTTGGTGTGAACTCAGCCATGTTGGTCAATCAGAAAAGAGAACACAGTGCAAACTCTGATGTCATGAGGCGAAAACTCTGTTTTTTTGGAAAATCTTCACACTGGCCAGAGTCACCCGATACTCTATTTTTGTGTAGACAAACAGCGAAACCATGTAAAAATATATATATATATATTTTTTTTTCAAAATACCTGTGTTCGTGTGGACAGGGCCCAACCATCTCTTTCGAGAACTGGTGAGGCTAAGCTGGTTTTATTTGTGACGTTGACAGTCTGCAAATGCCTGTATGCAGTATGATTTAAATAACGGCTTAAACAATCTTCGAGTTTTTTTTACAAAGATTGATGGTTAAAAAACTATGAAGGCTAATGCTGGGTTCAGTTTACACAATGTTAGCCTGACTTTGGAAGGATTTCATTTTATGTAGGGTGTACACTTATCTCAATTAGGCTATTATAGTAGACGACAAACAATGCCACATTTGGGCACTGCAAGACAGGGCTGTGCAATTCATTGAAATTTTGATTTCAGCCTGTGATATTTATGAAAATATCCTGCCCCTTTTCCATCAGTCTGCATTTGTTCCCCCACAAAGCTTAGTTTCATTTAGAAATCGGTGAAATAATAGATTGTGTGATTTATTGATGTGCCTTTGATTCATTCAGGTTTTTAAAAAAATGTGAATGAGAACTTGTGCTGTTTTTATTCTGTTCACAGCACACACATGTAAAGTCACCTTTTAGACCAAGCTGAGCAGCTAAACGGTCAAATACAAAAAAATGCAGTGATTGATGATTATTCTCACAAACTCTCGTTATATGTAATAAATTAATGGAAAGAGTTAAGAATGAAGTGAAAATGCATGCGCAACAGTAAATCCGGATCCGTGTGGCTCTTAAAGTGACAGCAACCTATATTCCAGTTGCAGACTGTGCTTATTATTATTAAATCAAACAACAAATGACAATAACAAAAATCACTCGCTGCTCATGACTATAGCTTTAATAAGAAACAAATCAATTTCATTCTTACAGTGAAGACTGCTTAAAGGAATAGTTCACCCAAAAATGTAAATTTACTCACTATTTGACCCTCAAGCGATTCCAAACCATTATGAGTTTCTTTCTTCTGTTGGTTAAACACAAAAGAAGATAGTTTGAAGAAAGCTGAAAACACTGACAACATTTTTCAATATATTTTCTTTTGTCTTCAACAGAAGAAAGTTACACCCTTCAAGACGCCCTATTTTGTTACATCCGTGACATAGAAGCTCTTCGGTGCTTTAAAAAAAGACTAAACAATTGAGAAAGCATGGTGTTGGTGCCGTTACGTGGAATCATACAATAGAGAAAAATCGCTCTTTTATGTGAGATTGCTGAAGATATACAATACAAAACAGAACACTTCAGCAACCATCGTTTGCTTATGCTCTTGTTTCTTAAAGGCAACGATGACTGATCTAGAAGCATTGTCCATGACCCAACAAGAATTTAGGAGGCAAAATTGCATAATTTGACACAATGACTATAACACACAAAAATATTGTGTGATCTGAACCCAGCATTAGAAGGATATTGTTTGTTCGTAGTATGTGTATGATGTGTCTCAGTTATGGTTATAATGCAAAAAGATTATTGATTACATTATTTGATTTAAACTGGTTTGGTGAATTATGCAAAAAAAATAAAAAATTTAAAAATTAAAAACTTTCAAAAACGGTGTGCTCCCATTATACACCAAATATAAAATATCACACTTTAATTTTCTTAATGACGTTTTTTTTTGAGACCTCACTGGCTCTTTTACATGCAACCAAATAATCTGTTAGCAATCAGATTGATGGCTCAAATGGAAAGAAAAGCCGCATAAATGCCTTTAATGGCTCGAATGAAAGTTCAACTGGATTGTAGAAGTCGTTACAACATTTTCTAATCCAATCGATAGAACGTGTCAACAATAGGACGGTGATGTATGGGATTATTTCTTACCACACTGAAGAAGCAATAAATCACACGGTTTGGTGATTATGTCAGTTGCCTTGACATAAGTTTTTATATCGCACATACAACCATGCGGGTAGCTGATTTCTTTTTTTTCTTTCCTCCAAAAGATGCTAGATTTGTTGCATTATTTGTCCTCTCCATTAACAGAGGTATCACATGTGCATGATGCATATCTGTTGTCAATGCTTGATTCTATAATAATTTAACATTAAAATTTTATGAAATAATAAAATAAAACTAAATAAACTTTGCAAACTGTTGTGTGTGGCATTGCATTTTCATTTTTCTGACCATGTCATATAGCCTATAACACGCTCACATGTTTATTTTTTGAAAGGAGTAACATTTACACATGTGGTTTCAACAGCTAGATGCATTTAGAGTGATCCATTTACGTCTGGAATGTGCCCCAGATCACCTCTTGAAGTGGTTGGAGCTATCGGATTAATATCTATATCAAAAGCATTTCAGAGAGCATTTACACTGGTCCTTTTCACAATCGAATAGCTATCCAATGAGAAAAAAAAATCATCAAGTGACCAGGTGTAAACAAGCCCTAATAGAGCATGATTGACAAGTTCTTCCATAAGCAAAAGATAGCCACTGTGCTAATAAACATGTACATAACATGAAAATATGGGCTTTACATACAGCTATCAATCACTGAACCATGCTGGATTTTATCTGTCGTGTTTGCTGATTGTGCAATAATTTTAATAAATAACCTTTAAAATCAATTTTAAAGGACCACCAATAAATTAACAATGTACTATACAGTAGTTTTATTGACTTCTAATGAACAAAACATTCTATAACTGATCAAATATGATTATACTGCAAATATGAGCATGACTGATATTGTGTTTGTAGATTCTGTTCTTAGTTTCTCTAAAATGTTTTAACTCTTTCCCCTCCAGGTTTTTTTTTCTTTTAAGTTGCCATCCACTGCCAGCATTTTTGATCATTTTCAGCTATATTTGACAGCCCTCAGAATATTTTCTGCTAGGAATATATGAGAATATTATAATAAAAATCCAAATTTCAGATAAAAAAAAAAAAGTTAGAATCTTTAAGAAAAATGCATAAGTGGGATTTAAGAACAGATTTGCATAAGTGGGATTTAAGAACAGATTTGCATAAGTGGGATTTAAGAACAGATTTGTTTATAGGAATAGTTGGTGAATCAGGGTCCAATTGCTTACAGTTTATTTACCACATCATACACTCGTGTAAGTTTCACAAGAAAAAAAAGAAAGAAAGGTGCAGTGATGATGACGGAGATGACCTTAGCACTGTGGTAACATCTCATTACTGCAAAAAAAAAAAAAAGAAAGTATTCTCAAAGGTTAATGCTGCAGTACAGACTGCCAAAAGTTACATATGCTAGCTTTGAACAAAATAATAATTATAACAATTGAACTGATAAAGTTTTTCTTGGATATTTTTGGATAATTTTATTGTTTATGCTCACATAGACCTCTTTAAGTTCAACTATGTTGTGGAAAGGCTTATTTTTGGCACTAAGGATGACAATATTGACTATAAACAAGTTTAATTTACTGTCTTTGCTGATTACGGCACTGGAAAGTTTTCAAATGAGATGGGGGTAAAAGCCATTTCCAGAAATAACCCTCTTAAGTCCCTTTCACACCATGCAACACATAAAAAACTATAAACAGAAACAATTAATTCTTTTAAATGTGTTGTATAATTTTTTTGTTTTGCTTGTGTAGAAAAATGTTTAATCACATGTACACAGTACTTTTTAAAAGTTTTGCCATTTGTAACATTTGTTTATAAAAGTATCTTTAATGCAAAGAATACTGTCACTTATAAGAACAAATTTCTATTTTTATTTCAAAGATAAACGTAATTGATGGCAAACCTGACCTTTCAGCAGTCATTAGTTCAGTCGTCGGCACCACATGATCCTTCAGAAATCATTCTTGAATGCTCATTTTGTGTTCAAGGATCATTATTATATATCTTTGTTATGCTAAATATTTTTGGGAAAACAAGATACATATTCTTTTGATCAATTTCAGGCACAATTGTACTGGTCTCATTGCATTTGATGTGAAAGGGCCCTTTCATGTGTAATGTATTGGAGGACATTATCTTAGAACAACCAGATCTCCCATAATAACAGCTGGGGGTTTTGATGTCGACCAGAGTGCACTCTTTGCAGTGAGGCTGTACCTGAGCCTACTATTCGTCCCACGGAGACTGCGCCCTCCGCCACCGGCTCTGAAACACAAGACCATCAAGTTAGGACCGCTGCTTCTGTCCTTCTGGACACAATCTTCTGGAAATGCTGAATGACCCCTCAGGCCAAACCCTCAATCCCCAACCTATTCCAAAACAGCAGTAGCTAGAAAGTTTGCATTAGTTCCAGGAACTGCATGAAGTTAAAGCAATTGCAGGGCGCCCATCACCGTTATTCCCAGCTGATAGCACTGGATGCCTGTACAGGGAAATTTGGATTATTTAAAAACCAAAAAAGCAAATAAATAAAAATAAACAGATCCCAGATGGATTGGGTGTTAAATGTGTTAGTGCCCGCCGGCGAGCCCATTGATTATTTCACCAGTTCCCAATAATCGCCATAACAAAAGGAGCAGTGGAGAGTTTCTACCTTTTGTCACAGTGGATCTGACAGTAAGACTAGTGACTTTACTGACATTTACTGTAGGCTCCACATCTTTATCTGTGAAACAAAAGGAGTTAAAATTAGCAGACCTGCTATATTATGCACTGTCAAACTTTATTTGGTAGCGAGGGTAAATGTTTTGAATGGGCACACACCAAAAACACACATTAGCATATTGTGCCTTGCAGACACCATTTTTTTCCCAATACAGGAAACACTTTGTTAGACTAACCATTGATCGTATATACAATACTTCTGAAACATTTAACAGTATGTCTCCATTGTGTCAAAGCAGCACTTCTCACAATATTTACAAACATGGATCAATCATCTGTACGTTTGATGCTATACTTAAGTAAAAAATGCAGATATGCCTAAAAATACAATTAACAACACCAGAGTTCAGTTAAAACAGTTTTTAGTAAATAATAAATTAGAAGGTCTGGATGCAAGAAAAAATAAAAAAATAAAATCACAAGACAAATTTGACAACAGTAAAGAGATGTGTAGCACTTTTGCTTACTATTTGTATGACAAAATATTTAATTATATTTGCAATATCAATTAATAATCGAACAATTCATATATCTGTTCATATATCTAATTCATTCAACAATTCATATATCTAATTCTGCATAGGGCTGGGCGATATAAACTAAAATCGAAACTTCAATTAATTAAAAACTTTAAATTGTTTTAATTATTGAACGATTATTTTATTTAAAATGTAATGGTTTATGTTCTTGCCCACTAACAATTATAATTACATTGATTGCATTTGCTCGAACAGCTTGGCTGAAGTGAGAACACAAAGGGTTTGAGTGCTACCCTTTGGATCACCACTGTTCCAGACCAATACTAGATAAACTGGCAACAAACAATTTGATTTACATGCAGCCTGTATCTATGAGAGAATGAATAAAATGTGAGTTTATGGCATGTCAGATTGCTCCACATATGTATGAACAATGCTTTCACTGAGTCTCACTGAGTCTCAATGCTTTCACTGAATCTCTCAAGCTCCCAGTCTGTTCACCTGAGGTACTTAGTATGTTTTTAAAGAGATATTAACTTATATTAATATTAACAGGACTACAAGCAAACTACTTAAAAATAATTAGCAGTTTTTGGTATTGTATTGATGCCTTTAAATTGCATTTTGGGACCTTGATCTTTCTTCTTTTAACCTTAAAAAGTTACTTTTATTAACATTTTTAATAGTTTAAAGGTATTGTCTGGGTTGGTGTTGTATATTATGGTACAAAAACTTTCTTTATTAACATTTGTAATAGTTTAAAGGTATATCTTGCCTGGGTTGGTGTTGTATATTATGGTACAAAAACTTTGTAATAAGCTGCCAGTACATTTTGTGTTATTTTAAAGACCTATATCTCTATATATTATTTCTTAAACATTATATTATTCAAACGACTAAAATGTCAATAAAAGTCACTTTGTTAAACTGTAGAGTTGAATTTTCAACATCAAAAGACGATAAAGCAGAGATCAAGCTCCCATAATGCAGATCACAACCGTAAATAAAGGGAAAACTAATTAACAGATTTTTTTTACAGTGTAACTAACTGACATGGGGAAATTATTTTGGCTATAAGTTGGGGAAATTATTTTGGCTATAAGTTATGGATTTCTGTTTTGGTTTCTTTTAGATTTATCGCCCAGTCCTTATTCTGTATATTTTCAGAATAAAATAAGACACCAGAGGTTGAGGCTAAAATAAAAACTGACCTTTTTTACTGCAGTATTACAGTATTTCTAAATTATTTATTTATATTTATTATATATATATATATATATATATAT
>CAIGQW010004318.1:1440842-1460555 GCA_903798125.1 Danio choprae | reverse complement strand
TATATATATATACATATGACTGTTGCCGTGTAATTTATTCATTTAATAAAAAATGTGTTATATTTTAATAAATTTGCAAATATTTCGAACAAAATTGGTGATTCATTCCGCTGCGCCGATATTGTCGTTGATATTGTCATTATGGGCTATTGTTTGTACAATTTAGAGAAGAAAAGAAAAAACTAATGGAATACTGCTGCAACATAAAATGTGGAAAAAAAACTGAAGCACTGTGAATACTTTTCTAGATGCACTGTAAATCCTTTCCCGTAGCCTCATGGGATGTTAAAGTGTCCATTAAATGAGCACTTCAGAATCTCAACAGAAGTAATCCATAGACCAGTTTATGATTCCATCAATAGCATTTAATATTCTCCTTTTTTTTTTAGGTGTTGACGTGTTTTGATGAGAGATGAACAATCATGAATGGTGTTACACTTCGAGGTAACAGCTATACTTCAGCAGTCAGCATTCACCCAGTGCTCACTCAACAGATTAACATTATTATTATAGTTGATGACATGCTTTATTTAGCATACAACATTTCTGTTCATGGACTGGTGTGGCCATTTTTCATTCCAGCTGGCTCAAAGCCTCTTGCTGTGTGTTGGGTAATAACAAAAATGAGATCAGAGTCTCAGTTTAAAGTCAATACCTCTTTATTCATTATAGCTTTGCCCTGTTGATGTCTTAATACCAAGCGTATCAAATTACTGCTTGAGTAGATGACACCGTTCAAAACAAAAATCTAATGGATGAGATGTTTACATAGTATATGATCTTCCTATACTTGCAGGAACTGGGAGACTGGGGTATAATGAAAATGTTAAAGAGAGTTTGATTTCCTGAGTGGGATTAAAGCCTTCAAAAATCAAATGAAGGGTGAGGTACAAAACATTCTTGTGTAGCCTCATTCCTGATAGTCATGCTCAGATCAAAGGCACTTTTACAATTTAGCTTTTAACAATATACAGTCGTGGCCAAAAGTTTTGAGAACTACATAAATATTGGAAATTGGAAAAGTTGCTTAAGTTTTTACAATAGCAATTTGCATATACTCCAGAATGTTATGACGAGTATTCAGATGAATTGCATAGTCCTTCTTTGCCATGAAAATGAACTTAATCCTGAAAAAAACTTTCCACTGCATTTCATTGCTGTCATTAAAGGAGCTGCTGAGATGATTTCAGTAATTGTCTTGTTAACTCAGGTGAGAATGTTGACGAGCACAAGGCTGGAGATCATTATGTCAGGCTGATTGGGTTAGATTGGCAGACTTGACATGTTAAAAGGAGGGTGTCGCTTGAAATCATTGTTCTTTCATTGTTAACTATGGTGACCTGCAAAGAAACGCCTGCAGCCATCCTTGGGTTGCATAAAATGGCTTCACAGGCAAGGATATTGTGAAGAGGATTCAGCTGCGGGATCGGTGTGCCACCAGTGCAGAGCTTGCTCAGGAATGGCAGCAGGCAGGAGTGAGCACATCTGCACGCACAGTGAGGCAAAGACTTTTGGAAGATGGCCTGGTGTCAAGAAGGGCAGCAAAGAAGCCACTTTTCTCCCCCAAAAAAACACATCAGGGACAGATTGATCTTCTGCAAAAAGTATGGCGAATGGACTGCTGAGGACTGGGGCAAAGTTATATTGTCCGATGAAGCCCCTTTCCGATTGTTTGGGGCATCTGGAAAAAGGCTTGTCCGGAGAAGAAAAGGTGAGCGCTACCATCAGTCCTGTGTCATGCCAACAGTAAAGCATCCTAAGACCATTCATGTGTGGGGTTGCTTCTTATCCAAGGGAGTGTGCTCATTCACAATTTTGCCCAAAAACACAGCCATGAATAAAGAATGGTACCAAAACACCCTCCAACAGCAACTTCTTCCAATAATCCAACAACAGTTTGGTGAAGAGCAATGCACTTTCCAGCACGATGGAGCACTGTGCCATAAGGCAAAATTGATATCTAAGTGGCTCGGGGACCAAAATGTTGAAAGTTTTGGTCCATGGCCTGGAAACTCCCCAGCGCTTAATCCCATTAAGAACTTGTGGTCAATCCTCAAAAGACAGGTGGACAAACAAAAACCCACTAATTCTGACAAACTCCAAGAAGTGATTATGAAAGAATGGGTTGCTATCAGTCAGGATTTGGCCCAGAAGTTGATTGAGAGCATACCCAGTCGAATTGCAGAGGTCCTGAAAAAGAAGGGCCAACACTGCAAATACTGACCCTTTTTGCATAAATGTCATGTAATTGTTGATAAAAGCCTTTGAAACGTATGAAGTGCTTGTAATTATATTTCAGTACATCACAGAAACAACTAAAACAAAGATCTAAAAGCAGTTTAGCAGCAAACTTTGAGAAAAATAATATTTGTGTCATTCTCAAAACTTTTGGCCACGACTGTGTATATATATATATAACTAAAAATGCTAGGTTGTTTCTGCCTAGATTTGGGTCAAATATGGATAAACCCAACTGTTTAAAAAATAAAATTAAATCAAAAAATAACCCAGAGGTTGGGTGTGTCAATATTTGGCCCACAATTTGATCAACAATGCAGTATTTTTAATATTCATTCATTCATTCATTTTCATTTCAGCTTAGTCCCTTTATTAATCTGGGGTCGCCACAGCGGAATGAACCGCCAACTTATCCAGCATATGTTTTACGCAGCGGATGCCCTTCCAGCTGCAACCCATCTCTGTGAAACATCCATACACACCCATTCACACTCATAAACTACGAACAATTTAGCTTACCCAATTCACCTATATCGCATGTCTTTGGACTTGTGGCGGAAACCGGAGCACCCGGAGGAAACCCATGCCAACACAGGGAGAACATGCAAACTCCACACAGAAACGACAACTGACCCAGCCGAGGCTTGAACCAGCGACCTTCTTGCTGTGATGCGAACGTGCTACCCACTGCGCCACTGTGAGGCCCTATTTTTAATATACAATGTAAAAGTCTAATAAACAAATGAAGTATTTATAGCTAATCTTTTTAACTATCAGTGTAGAAACAAATTTGCAAGGCTTTTTTGTGTATATTCCAATATTTCCAAATGCAGAGAAAACAACATAAACTATTACGTCTCTGAGGAAAAACACATCACTGGTGTTTCGTTCATTCCTGAACAAATCAGTGTCATCATCAGGTTATTTATTTAGTAAACAGTAGACTGATGTAGACTGAGCATGAACATCTCAATACAGAAAGTCTTGTGTGAAATTTGACTGTTTCAACATGGAGTTTGACAAACAGAATTCATACTGTCATTCATACAGTAAGATGCTATGTTTGCATATGACATGTAAAATGGCATGGGGTAATTTACATATACAAACCCCAAAACCTCTTGTTTATTCCATTAAGGATATATAATTTTGCCACCTTCTATATGGTTAAACTTTGTGTATCCACATAATAAAGAAAAAACATGGTTAAACTCTGTGGATTTAAATTTCATTTAAAGGGGTCTTATAACTTTTTCTTCAACTTTTAAAAATGTTAGTGTGTAGATTCTATGTTTGGGTATAAAAACATATTAAGTAAAACATCCTCAAAGTCCATTCTAAAGGGAGATGTATGTCAATGTAAAAAAAAAATGATAATAATAATTTTCAAGAACTTTTAAGAAACTTGAATGTTTGGGGGGTCGGGAACAATAACGGTGCCACTCTGACATGTCTTGCTTTATCTGTGTGTGCAAAGGTTCTGAGCAAACCTCTTGACCAATACTCTCAGCTCAAACTGATTATATTGTTTAAAAGACGTGAGCGCTGAATGGAATTCACATCCACCATGTTGTCACTGTCATGTGACCTTCTTCATGAGTGGCTGTAATCACTTTGGGTCCCTCTCTGATAAGGGCCCTTGATATCATTTTCCTTTTCCCCATCACGGCATCATTGCAATGCTGATTTTACAGTCAGCAGTATATACTATTCCAGTCACAAGCACTTTACATGAACCCTCACAAATCTGTAAAAAACAATCATACTTTAACCTTTAGCCTTTTCTTTCCGCTACAGTGGAAGCTGCAATCGTTTCCCCCCTTATTACTCTAGCACCTAATTCTCTGAGCACTAACTGTTCCTCTGTATAATTAGCACTTCTTGTGTGTATTGCGTCCTCATTTGTAAGGCGCTGTGGATGAAAGCATCTGCTGAATGACTAAATCTAAACAACTCTATATTGATATATGGAAAGTATAAAAGAATCAGTCCACTTTTTTGAAATTGGCTTATTTTACAACTCCCCTAAAGTTAAAACAAACAAACAAACAAAAACTTTTTATTAATCCATTCAACTTTTCTATGGGTCTGGCAGTAGTATTTTAGTGAGAATAACATAGATCATTAAATCTGATCATTAGCATAGCTTTCAAAAATTAACCAAAGGAAAAAAAAAATTCCTAGGAAAAAAAATGCTTGTTTAAATTAGCACTTTTCAAAGTTAAACAACAGTTTAGGTTATGATCATCATGCCGCTAAACATTTATTCACAACACATGAATTTTTTCATAGACATGTATATGTAGGTAGAAGCCACATTCAACCTCTCCAGACACTTAAGCCATCTTGTGATGGTCAAAGTCATCACTCAAAGTAAAAAGAATTTTGAATCCATTCAGCTGATCTGTGGGTCTGCCATACCATGGCTGCAGCAGGCACAGTAATACTATGCACTGCCTGAAAATAGTCCCCAGCACCAAGCTCTGCACTCACACCACCAGTTAGAATCTACGTAATATTGCGCCTGCAGCAGAAATTGTACAGTGGCAAAGTTCCTTGATTATTACACCAAAATTAGAGTATAGATCCTAGCTACATCCACCAAGAAAATAGCAATTTTTCATTTTCTGTTGGTCTTAGTACATGATGTATCTGCAAAAGAGTTAAGCTTTAAATAGGAAAATTATCGAAACCCTTTGCCCATTTTTGAGCGAGATGCTAACAGTCTAATCCAATTCACTGATTTATGCTAAGCTAAGCTAAGACTGCTGAATGGGTTTTAAAATGGTAAAACTCGACTGTTTATCTTTAGGGGAGTTGTGAAATTACCCTATTTTCGAAAAATAAAAAATAAATAAAAAAAGTGGAGTGTTGCTTTAAGTCTACTGTATTTATGGATGCTCACACACGGAGAACGCATCACACGTCAGCTTTGCATGTTCCAATATGATGACCCATAGAAACGGATGCCTAATGATGTCTAAGCTCTGTGTGGAACACAAACAAAATGATCAAAGTCAAACAGATAATACAGGTGGCTCTGACATATGTCATCTTAAAGTAAATACTCAACATGTACAAACAGGATGTGACTTCTACATCCTTTAGATGTTACAATCTAGCTGGTGCTTTTATTAGGATATGCAGACTAATGCAGAGAGACAAACACATAAAACATCCTCTTGGTAGGATCTTTCAGCATTTGACCTGGTCACAAAATCTATTATTACTTTGCGTAATTGTCCTAATTGGCAAAAGCGGGTAACTCATCCGTCTCTCGGGAATCTATCCCAGGAATATTCCAAGCCTAGTCAACTTGAAGATCCGCCTCAGAATAACATGTTCACCTCATTAGCTCTTTTACACCCCTGCAAGCTACTTATGAACAGCCAGGGGCAACACAAAATCACTCAGTAAAGAATGATCTCCATACAGATTTCACGCTGTGTAAATAAACTAAATGAACTTTGCAGCAGATTCTACGCATGTTTTGAGTTGACTTTTTAAAACCCTTAAGCTGACAAGAGAAATGCCATACAGAAGTATTTTCAGACACACCTTTACAGGCAACATCAAACAGAAGCCTATTTACTTTAACTCAAATTGCGTTGGATTTATTGTGCACCATTCAGTGATCATACTGCAAGTTAAACAAATGTTTGTTCTTGTGAGCCTTCTTCCAAACTTGCACTGGTATCACCTAAAGTTCCTTAGAAATTGGCCTTTTTAGATGTTGACTTCCATTGGCAGGTTAAAAAACAACAACAACATTTTTATGAATATCTTCTTTTGTGTTCAACAGAATTAACATTTAAGATTTAAGAATTAGGGCCTCACGGTGGCGCAGTGGGTAGCACGATCACCTCACAGCAAGATAGTCACTGGTTCGAGCCTCGGCTGGGTAAGTTGGCATTTCTGTGTGGAGTTCTGTGTTCTCTCCGTGTTGGTGTGGGTTTCCTCCAGGCACTCCGGTTTCCCCCCACAAGTCCAAAGACATGCGCTATAGGTGAATTGGGTAGGCTAAATTGTCCGTAGTGAATGAGTGTGTATGAATGTTTCACAGTGATGGGTTTCAGCTGGAAGGGCATCCGCTGCGTAAAACATATGCTGGATAAGTTGGCGGTTCATTCCGCTGTGGCGACCCCAGATTAATAAAGGGACTAAGGCGAAAAGAAAATGAATAAATGAATGAATGATTTAAGAATTAAGGTAAATTACCATTTTTTCAGGGCCTCACGGTGGCACAGTGGATAGCACGTTCGCCTCACAGCAAGAAGGTCGCTGGTTCAAGCCTCAGCTGGGTCAGTTGGCGTTTGTGTGTGGAGTTTGCATGTTCTCCCCGTGTTGGTGTGGGTTTCCTCCGGGTGCTCCGGTTTCCCCCACAAGTCCAAAGACATGCGGTACAGGTAAATTGGGTAAGCTAAATTGTCTGTAGTGTATGAGTGTGAATGGGTGTGTATGAATATTTCCCAGAGATGGGTTGCAGCTGGAAGGGCATCCGCTGTGTAAAACATATGCTGGATAAGTTGGCGGTTCATTCCGCTGTGGCGGCCCCAGATTAATAAAGGGACTAAGCCGAAATGAAAATGAATGAATGAATGAACATTTTTTCATGCATTGTAAGGTTAACCTATAGTTAATTTAGAGTGCTGTAGTGATCATGTACTATTGTAGTTTAAACACAGAAACATTAGCTTCTCAGCCAACACAATCTCAACTCGTAACCTTTTAATTTAGTGGCTAACTCGTATGAATTCATACAATCTCATTCATACAATTTAGTATGATTTGCTTTTCCCCCAATGACGGTTGGTTTTAGGGGCGAGGTTGGGTGCCACGCCTCCTTTTTTAAATCGTACACTTTTGTACGACTGAACTCATACGAATTCATAAGAATAAGCCACTAAACTGACAAAATGTAAAATACTTACGTTTTCTTGTGAGGCTGGTTTATCACTTCTTTTTCTATTGTACTTAAATACAGTGATCGGCTAAAAAAGGACTGCACAGTGGCGCAGTGGGTAGAACGATCACCTCACAGCAAGAAGGTCGCTGGTTCGAGCCTTGGCTGGGTCAGTTGGCATTTCTGTGTGGAGTTTGCATGTTCTCCCTGTGTTTGCGTGGGTTTCCTCCGGGTGCTCCGGTTTCCCCCACAAGTCCAAAGACATGCGGTACAGGTGAATTGGGTAAGCTAAATTGTCTGTACTGTGTGTGTGTGGATGTTTCCCAGTGATGGGTTGCAGCTGGAAGGGCATCCGCTGCGTAAAACATATGCTGGATAAGTTGGCGGTTCATTCCGCTGTGGCGACCCCAGATTAATAAAGGGACTAAGCCGAAAAGAAAATGAATAAATGAATTATCTGCTAAAAAAATGATAAATGAATAGTAACCACCATACAAATGAATACTATTTTTAATTAGTGTTTTTGAATCTGTTATGGTTATTAGTTGCTGTGACAATAGCTAATATTTTGACAAATAACAATTAAGTTAATTGAATCGATTTGTGTTAAGACAACATGAATGAACTGTGTGGAACCGCAATACACCACAGTTTACTGTAGTAAAAAAATAAGTATACTACAGGATTGATTATAGTTAATCAGTTCACTATTGTTAAAACTACAGTATGCATAGTGTTTTGATACTACAATATAATGTATACAGTATAATACACTTTAATTTATAGTATACTAGTGTTTTTGGCCCATTTTATTCAAGTATTTTTCCATGTGCCCATCAGTTATAAATGAGTTTAATTGTGTTCTGGGAGATTTACCATGAGATTTTATGGTGGTTTTGCTATGCCACCAATAAGAGATAATAAAAAATCACCACAGGCACCATTAGTTTCCGTTAATATTTAATAGAATTGCCCTTCTATTGTTTTCAGCACAGATCCATCCTCTTAATTAATAAGTTTGATTTCATCTGTGCAATTTGATCCTGAACTCAGAGGCTTCTTTTAATGATTTTATCAATATTAAACCTGAAAGCTAAATTGTGAAAAATAAAATAAGGAAAATCATAAAAATCTCTCTACTTGACCAAGAAGCTAACTCTTCCCATCAGCATTCACAAAGGTCACTGGCACTGGATTACATACAACAATTTTTGGCAGGGCATTTTGAAAAGATGTTTAAAGGGATGGTTCACCCAAAACATTTATTCATTCATTCATTTTCATTTCGGCTTAGTCCCTTTATTAATCTGGGGTCGCCACAGCGGAATGAACCGCCAACTTATCCAGCATATGTTTTACGCAGCGGATGCCCTTCCAGCTGCAACCCATCACTGGGAAACATCCATACACACCCATTCACACTCATACACTACGGACAATTTAGCTTACCCAATTCACCTATACTGCATGTCTTTGGACTTGTGGGGGAAACCGGAGCACCCGGAGGAAACCCACGCCAACACAGGGAGAACATGCAAACTCCACACACAAACGCCAACTGGCGAGGCTCGAACCAGCGACCAGCGACCTTCTTGCTGTGAGGCGAACGTGCTACCCACTGCGCCACTGTGAGGCCCTCCAAAACATTTAATTACTCCATAATTTACTCACCCTCAGCCATCCTCCATGTATTCCACTTTTTTCTGTCAAATGAACACAGTCAGAATAACTTGGCATTTTATTCTGGCTCTTCCATGCTGTATAATGGTGTTGAAT
Source organism: Danio choprae (assembly GCA_903798125.1). Classification (NCBI taxonomy): domain Eukaryota; kingdom Metazoa; phylum Chordata; class Actinopteri; order Cypriniformes; family Danionidae; genus Danio; species Danio choprae. The sequence continues at coordinate 1,451,638 of CAIGQW010004318.1, read as the reverse complement.
GGTGGCCTTTATTTTACAGGGCACCTATTTTACCTCTTTTTCAAGATTTAAGATACGTGTCTGTAAAGTTTCATCTTAAAACACCTGTCAGATGATTTATTATACCTTTCTGAACCTGGGGGTTTTCAACTCTGAGCACACTGTAGCTGTTTGTTGCCTGTGCAAATGAGCTGTCAGAGACATAGAGATCTCTCGGTATTGTTCTGATGGGTGTAGCCTTCTCTTGCTACGTCTCGCGCACAAGCAGCACAGTGACAGACAAAGAAAGAAGCAGATTTCCCTTACTACTGTAAGAACTTTCCCAATGGTTATTTTATGTATTTGTTGTGAGTTCATTCAAGCATTTCTGCAACGATGAGTCACACACAATGTCGTTACAAAGTTTTCATCCCAGCTGCTTTGGGCAAGTCCTGTGGATATGATTATAGGCATTACTATGGAGGCATGTTAATACGCGGCTGTCAATCCATTCGGTGGGAGGGTAAAACCGCACCATCACGTTGCGGTGGGCCTCAAAATAGGAGAGATTTGGATCCTATTTTTAACATCAGAAAATTTTAATAAAAAACTATTTTTTTCTTTATATCACCCCAATATGACTGGACACATTATACCTAAACACAGTTCTGTCCAAACAGCTTCCAAATGTTGATTTTCAGCATAGGTGCCCTTTAAAGCTTTCAAAAGTGCATAAATCAGTTGTCAAAATAACCCATACATCACTATTGGTTAATGCATGTCTTATGAAGCGGATACATGAGCTTTTATAACATGAATATTTCAATTTATTTAATTATAAACTAATCATTGATTTCTGGTAATGGCCCAATGCATGTTGAGCGCATTTACGTAGATTTAACGAAGCAAACGGGGAAGAAAATCCCATTGGATAATTACTTCATGGATGATCATGTTTACAAGTTATTTAATCCTAAATGATGCAGAGAGTAACATCTTATTTCTAAATTAAATAGCCATAAATACCTTTTTTTAAACAACAATGTCAAAGGACTTCCTGTGGTTGTGGAAATGATGTTAATCTGTTTCAGAAGGGTTTCAGAATGCGAAGTATTGCATGCATCAAACATTGAAAACATCTAAGGAGATTGTTAAAACTACAAAAAAATGGGTTAAAAACTCCCCAACACATTATTGTTGTACAGTATCTTACAGTATCTCCACAAGACAGTGGAGAAATATCATCTTTGAGGAAGAAATGTTGTTCACACTCACTGAAACACTCAAAAAACAACTTTTGCTGCTTGTTCAAACTACATATTTAAAATGAGTTGAAATAAAACAATTCTTATGGTTTTTTTTGGAACAACTTAATTGTTTTATGTTCAATCCACTTAAATTTGTAAAACCAATCAAGTTAACTTAATTGATTTGTGTTGGGACAACATGAAGGAGTTGTGCAGAAGTCAGCATTTTTTACAGTGAAGAACTCACAGCTATGTTTAATGATGAAGATGGCCGATGAAGGAACTCGAGGCTACACACCTGTTTAGTTTCACTCCCTTAAGAAAACCACTTATCAGTGAGGCTAATCGGCGGTAAAAGGCTTACATTTTCAAGAGAGCATAAAAATTGGACTACGAAGAAAAATGAGAAGGTCATGTGGTCTGTTTTACCCTGTTCCAGAATAATGGCGTGGTAAGAGGATAGGCGGATGAAGTGATGCACAATACCAGCATGTGGGGACAGTACAGTGATATGGGAGCGCTGCAGTTGGTCAGATTCAGCAACATTATGTATCTAACAAATGAGGTCAGCTGACTACCTGAAGATACTGAATGACCAGGTTATTCATGATTGTTTCTTCCTTGATGGCATGAGCATGTTCTAGGATGACAATGCCAGGATTTATCTGGCTTAAAGTGTGAAAGAGTGGTTCAGGGAGTACGGGACATGTATTGGCCACCACAGGGTCCAGACCATAAAGACTGATTTATACTTCTGCGTCAAGCGCACGCGTATGCGCCAACGTGCACCTCTCCAATAATGTAACTACAAGTCGCAACGACACATAGCGCAAGTTGGTGTTGGTGAATCCCTTAGAATCGTCCTAACTCCCCCTCTAACATATTAGCTTGTGTGACTTGTTTTGAACAGGAAGTATATATATATCTCAATGCCATTTACTTTTTAGCACAGAAAATACCACAAAGCGTGACTGCTAAAATAATATTCAGCAATTATGATTAGGAACATACCACATATCAAATATTCTGATATGCAACTTTTCACCACCCGATAAATGCGTAAAGCTCCAATTTCTTGTTTCTGAAATAAACTTTACATGAACACACACTTGAATTACCTCAAATGAATCATAAAAGATGTGTTTGTGGACTGTGATATAAAAAATGAAACCAACGACAAACGTTCAGGGAAAAGGAGACATTGCTTTTAATTTAAAAATAAAGTTTTTTTGTAGCCTTAAATTAACAATGGATCTATATTCCAAGACAAAGGAGTGTAATGCCTAATGTCACAAAACAACTAAAGGGTCTGTAATGCTATACAACTAAAGCAATCTCCACAAAAAAACTGATTATTTTAAACAATGATTCAAACGAGGCATCTCTTTTGGTGCCCTCTAAATGGAGCACTTGGAGATGTTGCCTTCCCTGCCTTAAGTACTATAATAAAAAAAAACCTCACAACTGAAGGAAAACAAAAACAAACAAACAAACAAACAAACATGTGGATAAGTGCACCAGTTCGACCATAACTGGTCACTCTCACCTGTATTGGCATAGTAATGCAACTAAGAGTAGAAAAAGTAGAGGGGGGGAAAAAAAACCTGCCTTCAACATATAAATAGATCTTTTTACAAACAAAGTTAACCCAGAACTAATGCTCAATAAGGAAACGGCCATTCCTCGCACTTCAACAAAAGTATAAATTAAATAACACTAAAGCTGCTGCATCCACCTAATCGTGAGAGTATAAAGCTAGTTCTCTACTAACATCCCATGTTTACAGTAGATCACACATGAGAGCTGCTCATACTAATAAAGACTAGGTTCATCCATGAGATTCAGATATTGCCAAGCACTTTCAGACCTATAAAAAGGTCAGCGGGGGTGACGCATCCACGCTGACCGCAGATCAGTCGGACCGTCTAAAGGTCTGTTAATGCGCGGTCAGCCGGTGGGTCTGCAGGGAGGTGATTAAAAAAACATTACCGCCACCTGACTAAAGATAGTAGGAGTCCGAGAGCAGTCCAGCGCCACCCGCTGAGCCCGAGATGCTTGTGTGCTGTGCGAACAAACAAACACTCTTACACAAGACATTCCTAGCATTTCATCTCTGAGACTCTCATCTGTGCTGCCCGAATTTATACTCGGCCTAAAAAGTTGATCTTGATGGTTTTAAAAACAAAAGGCGAAGTGGCAGACTTGTATTTGCAGTTGTCCGATCATGCGACGATGTGTCTGTTCACTTAAAACATTGTGCCGTCTGCTCCAGCCTGTTTCTCTGTTTGCTTTGTTGTTGGTGAATTGATTTTTGTTTTGAAGACATTGTTTGTGGATTGAGTTACTCCATGATTGCTCTGTAGATGACCGGTTCGATGTAGTCCTCTCTGTAGCGGGAGTTGATCACCCGCTGTCTTTTTGAGTCCTGCTTCACCTCCTTCTCCACAAACACCCCTTTGAAGCGCATGTCCGATGCCACAGACTAGAAAAAAAGAAATATAACAAATTAAGGACAGTGTTTACCAAATATATTACCTATCAAATCCTGATTTAAGATCTATAGAGAGAGATCCACACTAAAGAGGATCTATTTGGCCCTTTTTTACATGTAAGATGTGCCTTTGATGTCCCTAGAGTGTGTATGTAAAGTTACCACAGGAAAAAAAATGTAGAACTCAACAAAAGAATTTGTAATTGCCCCTTTTAGGCTTTGATCCAAATTGTGCTGTTTTGGTGACTTGCTTTAAATTCAAATGAGATTGTGCTTCCAGCTCTTTTTTCAAAAGAGAGTTGAGCTATAAACGCCTGTGTATCTCCATAGTGGCAGAATCAAAACTATAATGGTGGATGGCTGCTTCTCACTCAGAGCCGTTTATGCTAATGAGGGAGAGATCAACACTGAGCGGGGCTTTCCACCTCCGATGACATGTATAAAGAGAGAATGTGATTATAAAAAGATAGAATTCATACATTTTTACCATTAGAGGCTGGCTATATTCACACAATGTTGCCACACAACTGTCTTTTGCATAATAGTTCCCCTTCCATCCACCTACTTTTCAAGAGTTCACACTTAGCTGATGATTGGTAATATAGCTTGTTTGGCATGCTGTCCCGGGAGAGAGCCCTGAGCTCACGAGATCCTCGAGCCCTGGGCTCCCTCCTGTTTGCAAGGCGAGAGGGGAGCTTGAGCTCAGGTAGATCTCGATGAACTCCCCCGACTTATTTCTGGCTAAAAGAATGGCTGAAAAGAGATGTATACTTATTAAGAGCTTGGCAATGCTATTGCTTAGTGTGTTCAATGTACTTAAATTGCGTGTTTTTTGGACTGTGGGAGGAAACCGGAGAACCCGGGGAAAACCCATGTGAGCACGGGGAGAACAAGCAAACTCCGCACAGAAATGTCGACTAGTTTAGTTGGGACTTTAACCAGAGACATTCTGGCTGTGTGGTGACAGTGTTAATCACTGGGCCACCGTGTCGCCCATCTAGGAAATAGGAGGAGTAGGGGTGAGTGGGGGGGGGGTTCTTCAAGATAAAGGTACTGAGATAAGAGAACTCTGGTTATTTATGGTGATCTAGGAATCATCTGATTGGTGAATCAATTGCGAGCTGATGCGGGACCAGCTGTAAGCAATCATAAGCATGTGATCCTCTCGAAATTAATTTATAAATAAACTTCACTCGTGCATTTTGGAGTGTCGCTTAAAACAGTATTCAACAGTTCACACTTAGATAATGCTCAACTATGACAGCAGGTTTGGCATGCTGTCCCGGGAGAGAATCCTGAGCTCGGAGATAGATGAGCCCAAGGTTCCCGCCTGGTCAATAAGCATTAAGAGCGATACGAGATCAGGTATTTCTCGAGAGCCCCCTAATTCGTTTTTTTTTTTTAATATATACTAATAAGAATTGATTCAGTAAGTGCCTGTGACTGTTATTACGATACATTTATTTACATGTTTTTAGACTGTGGGAGGAAACCGGAGTACCCGGGGAAAACCCACACGATCACGGGGAGAACATGCAAACTCTGTGCAGAGAGTGCCGACTGGTTCAATTAGAACTTGAACCTTTGGCCTTTCAGCTGCAAGGCAGCAGTGCCGGCCGCTGAGCCACCGTGTTTCCTGATCATAGAATTGAGGAGGAAGGAGAAGGGAAGGAGAGAGGGGGGGGTTTCCAAAAGGAAGATAGGGAATTAAATTTTGTCAGGATATTTATAAACTATAATTAGTTTCCTTTTTTAGAAAATGTATTATTATGATACTGAAATATAATCTGTTTGTATTTAAAATAGTTTTGAGGAAATTAAAAATGATGCACTGGTAGTGATGCAATAGGTCTATTATAGGTCAACTTCCTCAATCTATTAATGAAGCGGCACTGGTTAGAAAATGACTCACCAGACGGGCTTTAACACGTTTCGGCAGCTCCTCATCCAAACTGAACACATCTTCCCTCTTCACAGTAAGCTGAGAGTCATCTTCAAATTCCACCTGCAAAACAATTAAAAGAGACATTTTAAAATCCACATGATCAAATTTGGACTTAATACTTAAACGCTTTTGTTCATACTTGTGCTGCAAATTTACACAAGGCAGTCATTTTGGCTATTTTTAATTGTTGTATACATGATTACAAATCATGTAATTGAAATTTACTATATAAAACTATAGTACTATATAACATTTTCCTAAAATGTGTGAAAATATCAGCCGCTGCTACTTTTCCCTGTGTCTTTGATTATGCGTGCCTCTGCTGCCAAGCAAATTTCTGCTAACAAAAACAAAGTTTAACCCACTAAAACACTTTTATTATTATTATTATTATTATTATTATTTGGGAAGGATATTATATACTGTATACCTGCAGGTTAATTATCTCTACATACTGCCCACCCTATACACAACTCCTTAATTTTATACACAAATCCTTTATTTTCTAATGCTGACTGTATTGTAATGATGTGCACCTTTTGTGAAGCTGTTTTGGAACCATAATTATTGTGAAAAGCTTGCTGATAGCAAAAACATAACTTTACTTCAGATACGTCTTTAAAACGTTTTCACTGAGGTGAAAAAAACTTTGCCCTCCCGCTTACCAAACAATTCAATTCAATTCAAGTTTATTTATATAGCGCTTTTTACAATGTAGATTGTGTCAAAGCAGCTTAACATGTTCTAGTAAAGTCCAGATTTCAGAGTTTAGTTCAGATTCAGATTCAAACAAAGTGAAGTAAGAACCTTCATCAGTCTAGTAACTCATACACAAATATAGGCTAGATTACAAAAAATATATACATTTTTAGGTGAATGACTTCCCAAAATTTGATGATAAACATTTAAAGCTTAATTCTAAAATGTCAATAGAAGCCTCGAATGTAAATATGGCATGCCATATAAATATTCAATACATATTGTCTTATATGAACAGTCTGAATGAATGCTGTGGCCATTCTAGTAGTTATAGCATTCTGGTAGTTTGAGTGTTAAGCAGTTGTTATGAGGCACTCCTGTTACATTCTGCACTGCACCATAACTTATATTTTTGAGTGTGACTGTACAACTAATTTTTAAGCATGATGTGTACGATTGATAAAACGGCTATAAAGTTTGTAGAAAAATACTACGCATTTTGTCAGGTGATGAAGTGTCGAAGGGTTTGCAAGTTTTACTCATCACTATATGGTGGTATAATATTTATAAGTATTATATAATATAAGTTACACACCCAACTCACATACTTTGCATCCTTTGTTAAACCCTGTTTACTCCTATAAATGTTTGACTAAAATCAATAATATTTAAAGATTTGCATGAATAGTGTCCCAGTTTGGGGTTGAGAAGTTTTACTTTTTTTTCATTAAAGAAAAGCTGTATTTATATTAGGAATACAATTTATTCCTGCCATGTTAAAGCTTAATGTTTAGCATCATTAACCAAATAAAAATCATTCTAATAGACTGATTTGCTGCTCAAATGCATACAAAAACCCCTCAAAAGAACAGTATTTACTTTATAGAAAAACCTTTTGTAACTTTACGAATTTCTTTAATATTATGTTCTTGCTCATTTGAAGTATTAAGTTGTTTTATGGAAAAAAAAAACTCCAGTGTATGTAGGCATAGACGTATTATTCATTCATTCATTTTCCTTCGGCTTAGTCCCTTTATTCATCAGGGGTCGCCACAGCAGAATGAACTGCCAACTTATCTAACATATGTTTTACACAGCGGATGCCCTTCCAGCTGCAACCCAGAACTGGGAAACATCTATACGCACTCATTCACACACATACATTGTGGATAATTTATTTTTAGTTTTAGTTTAGTTAAATTTTTGTCTTTGGACTGTTGGGGAAACCGGAGCACCCAGAGGAAACTCACGCGAACACAGGGAGAACATGCAAACTCCACACAGAAATGCCAACTGACCCAGCCGGGACTCGAACCAGCAACCTTCTAGCTGTTAGGCGACAGTGCTAACCACTGTGCCACCATGTCACTTAGATGTATTATGCTTAATAATAATATTAGTAATAACTTTACTTTTTTAATGATGATAATAATAATAACAACAACAACAACAACAACAACAACAACAATTTTACTTTTTTTTTTTGTTCTAATAATAATAATAATATTTTAGCAGCTTCTTATTGATGATTGTGTTTTTATGTTGCTTTTATATAGAAATAATAATTCTGTGTATTACAGTATTTTTACTTTGGGCAAAAAGTAAACCCAATGATTAATTTTACCTGTTGTGAAAATTTTAAACCATTGCATGGCTTCTCAGAGATAAATGCTTCAAAAACAACAACAACAACAACAACAACAACAACAACAACAACAACAACAACAATGTCAGTGACAAAAAAAGCAAAAACAGTGGGCACTGTAATCAAAAAATAAGCAGCCATACTATTATATTTCAAGTTAACAAACCATCAACACTGTGACACTCACTACTTTGCAAGGTCTGAAGTTGAACTCTAACCCAAATAGCAAGCAAAGTGTGTTTGTTGTCCTCTGACCTGGTACATGGGGATGATGTGGTCAGATACGAATTTGGCTCCATAGATGAGGCCATCTGTCCATTGTACTTGAACCACGTCGCCCTCCGATGGTGGACCGAGCCGCTTACAGTCTCTATTCTAAAAAAAAATAAAAAGAAAGACAAGCATTACTTCAGAACTCTGCTTTTGATCAGCAGCCATTGCTTTGATCCATATAGCCCTTCACATACCACTATATCCTCAGGGAAGAGGTTGTCACTAAACGAGCCATCATCAAATATAACCTCATAGAAGGTGGCCTTTGTCAGCTCAACCACTTCACAGTGATAGTACCGGCCATTTTTGTGCTTGCAGATCACTTTTTGTCCCTTCTCCAACTCCCGCATGGATGCCATATTGCGCTGTAACGAGAACATCAGGGATCAGACGTCTCATATTTTGCAGTGTTGACAAAATTGCTCCAACATACAGCATGCAAAACACTTATATTTATGAGGTTACATATTGACCGACCTGCATAACAAAATAATAACAGGTGATGATGGAAACTGTATAAATACATACTGGCTCACAGAACAGAATTACACCCTGCTAAGCACTAAAACAGGCAAGTGTTTCTGACTACTTGAGAACAATATTATTAAGGTTTTAAAAAAACAAGAACATTTTTTTCCTTGTTTTGGGGCTACAAAGTAAAAATGATTTTTAAAATAAATAAAATCACTGCAAACAGATGGGTTCAATAAAAAAAACATACAACTGTTGAACAAGATCTGAGTTCACAACAGGTCTTTCCTTATGGAAAATAAAATATAAAGGGGTTGTGTCTTTTTTAATAAACAATTACAAGGCTGACAGTGTTACAAGGCAGCATTGCATTTCCACTTCAGGCAAAATGTATTTAAAACTTTTCTATGTTTAATATGACATCAAGTTATGCTTCCTTAAAGACAGGCCAAAATACCATAAAATTACATTTTTGGTCAACAACACAAAGAAACAATCCACTTTTTTGAAAATAAGTTCATTTTACAAGTCACCTAGAGTTAAACAGTTGAGTTTTACCATTTTTGAAACTATTTAATTGATCTTCCATTTTGGCGAGAGCACATTTAGCTTAGCTGAGCATAGATCATTGAATCGGAGTAGACGATTAGCATCTTACTTAAAAAAAATTATTTTGAAAATAGTTCCTAGCCATAGACCTAGAAAACAGCAACCTTTTGTTTTCCTTTGGTCATAGTATACGATGTAACTACAGAAGAGTCAAGCTTTAAATAGGAAAATTTTAACTTTTGGTCTTATCTGATTCTATGATTTATGCTAAGCTAAGATAAGCAATAATGCTCCTGCCAGATTCAGAGATTGTCTGAATGGATTCTAAAATGGTAAAACTAAACTGTTTAACTCTAGGGCAGCTTTAAAAATGAGCGCAAATTGAGTGTTCCTTTAACTATGTGCCATTATATGGTTAGTTTTTATAATGCGCCTTTAGCAGTGTTTTTCCACTATGTTTGCAGCACTAAAGCAGAAGAAAACAAACCTGTCCTCATACCTTGCCTATATCATGTCATACAATGAAACAGAAGTCAAAACAGTGAACCAGCCTCTATATGCATTTCCATAGGTCGAAAGTCATATATGGACTTTGCCATCATGCTCTTATAAATTTGATCCTTCCTCCCTCAAGTGTCTGTACCTCTATGTGGGTGCCGCCCTTGTGCCTCCAGCAAGTGAAGTAGACAACAAATGGCCAATCATCTGGGTGCATCTGAACTCCAGCTGCCTGTGCACATGTGGCGTGAAAGGAAGTGGAGCAGCGGCCGTGCGAACACTGCACACAGCAGCCTGTGGTCTTCTTAACCCACTTTCGGCAGAATTGACATTTCTATTAACAAAAAACAAACAAACAAAAAAAACTTTGACTGACTGTAGAAACTTGGATTTTGCTTTAAACATATTGACAAATTCAGAAAAAAAGACATGCAGAAAATATTGATTTCCTAAATAATTCATTAAAAGATTAATAAAGATAGACAGATCACCAACTTTTAACATTCTGCCTGTCAGGCACTATATATAAACAGTGCTGGTGATTAATAAACTAAAAGCAGAGATGCTGCCAAACTACTACTTTCAGTATCTTGAGAATATCACAGTTTTCAGAATAGCAAAGACTAGTAACAAGACACATTTGCCACTAAGATGCATGACAAATTGCTCCTTTGCCATATTCTGTCTTGCTTCATATACAATTGTATACACAAACAAAACTTCAAAAGTTTTATACTTAATCTGCAAACCTGCAGTTTTTGATTCTGCAGATTTAGGACTTAAGATTTAATTTAAGGCCAAGTAAAGAAAATGAACTGAGTAAAAGTTATCAAATCATTTTTAATTATACTTTTCATTTCAAAAAGAGACCCAAGAGATACACATTTGTCTGTTTTAAGCATAAACTCACTTAAATGTTGTTTTATTTGTAATAAACAACCTGAATTCTTCATTTCTTTATCTCAGGTAAATGCATCTTTTAGATGTTAATATATTTGCATTGGGGGGGGGGGGGGGGGG
>CAIGQW010004318.1:1420321-1430804 GCA_903798125.1 Danio choprae | reverse complement strand
ATCTATCTATCTATCTATCTATCTATCTATCTATCTATCTATCTATCCATCTATCTATCCATCCAACCATGTTCTTAAGATGAACGAAGGTCTCAGGGTATTGGAACAACAGGAGGGTGAGTTATTAATAATAGAATTTACATTTTTGGGTAAACTAACCCTTTAAAACATAATGCCATATCCACAAAACATACCTGTATATTCCCTGCATTGTTCTGTGTATGGAGTTAATCGGCCCTTCTTGCCATATTCAGCCTCCTCATCGTTTGTTTCAGTCTTTGGAAGAACTTCCTCTGGAAAGTCCAGACACACCCTGTGTCTTTTGGTTCCTATCCTTTGTTTGGCCAGGCTAATTAAAGTGGCAAAGGCAAAATTTAAAAAGTGATCTTATAACATGATATATATTTTTGACGTACAAGGATAGTCAACTAAGAATAAAAGTGAGTGTGTTTTTTCACCTCTTTTTTTGTCCCTCATTACTTTGGTTCTCAATGCGGGGTTCTTGAGCACCAGCCTCTCCACCTAAAAACTCAGCCGCTTCAGGCGTGGGTTTAGAGTGATCAAGGGGTGCATTATCCTTGCCCTCCAACCACAGCTCGTACCGTTCAGGCTGAAATTTCTTCACAAACACATCCATGGAGATCTTCACCATGTCCTTCCTACAAGAACACTGAGAGAAAATAGACAAAGACAATGTGTACATGATATAGCTTGATGCCAACACTAAACTGATTAGAAGAGACGACATTTATATATAATTTCTATATTTCAAACAAAAAAAACGCTATTTTCATCACAATTCTATCAATCAGCAATCCTGAAATGTATCTGGAATTAATCCAACAAATATTTAGCAGTTTTTACTACAATTTTACTTAAATTTAATTGAAAAAATATATAAAAATCTTGACCCCAAATAAGCATATTAGACACATTAACATTATTTCCACTGTAATGCTAATTAAGTAAAACACAACCATGGACAAAAAGAAAGTAAATACATAAAAATATTGTTTTAAAAAAATAAAAACAACTTTTGATTATTACTATTACTTTTAATTTACCAGTATGGCTTGTTTTCCATAGTCGATCCATCGCCTTGTAGCAAAATTAGTAGACTCAGCACAGTTGAAGCCATGGTTAAAGCCTGCATGATAGCCGTACGGAAACGTCACCATAAACTCTCCAGCCTCCTGAGTGATCTACAAAGCAAAAATTGACAATGACATCACAAAACTTCCCCAAATAGAAAGATACAAACACATGCACCCACAGCAAAAAGGACACACTAAGTCTAATAATATAAAGAAAGAGATAGATAGATGGATGGATGGATGGATGGATGGATGGATGGATGGATGGATGGATGGATGGATGGATGGATGGATGGATGGATGGATGGATGGATGGATGGATGGATGGATGGATGGATAGATGGTTATTCATAAAACCATACCTTTTCAAAAGGAATTCCATACTTCTTTAAAATCGAAGGTGAAATAAGAGTCATCTTGTGTCTGAGAAATGCTTCACAGTTTTGTGAACTTCCAGGGAAAAAGCCTGCAAGACAATAGGGAGGCATTATATATAAATGGGAGGGAACAAAATGATTTTGTGTACAGAACAGAGGACACAAAAGACTGTTTACCTTTGGCTAACCGCTCCAGTCTTTTCCCATGTTCAGGAGGCACGGTGTACCTGTGGGATCGTTCCAGACAAATTTAGCACTTGGCGTCAGGACAGACAATTACCACAACCACCTTTACGCCTGCAGGTGCACATTTTATCTACACATTTCTTTCTATAAAAATCAAATTCAAGCAACCAAACCGCCTTCTGGCTAAAGCCACAGGTATTAGCAAGTTATTACCAAGACTTTGGTTCTCCGAAGTGTAAGTAATTAATGCTGTAGAGATCCATGTCCTCGGTGTGCCAGGCAAACGTGGTTTTCCACATGCCAAAGTAGAGGTAGGGTGTGTTCACTCCCTCGATAGTGATCCCACTCTCATGCTCCACTGTGTCTAGGATGGTATTCAAGTGCCCTATGTTCCACTCTTTGATATCCTGTGTATGGCATTAAAAAACAATGACTCTATTTGAACCAGAGACCAAATCAAACCAAAAGAAATTCAACAACAAGTGTTTACTCACCGGGTCATAAAGTGTCCCATTCACATCAGCTCCATAGATGGGAGGGTTAAAGGTTACATTTTTCCAGTATTTCCTTTCGAGCTCTTCAAAATCATCATATCGAGGACTGCAAAACCTTAAACATAAAGGACAGATGGTGTCACGATCAATTTCTTCTGGAAAATGAGTAACAAGTTAAATGGAACATACTTGTCGCTGTTGGCGGTTTTGCGGAACTCTTTCACAGTCATGGATTTTTTCTGGATGTTGTACTGAGTGAACAACCCCGACTGTCCAGTCACAACCTGCTGAATTGGCGCAGGTATGAGCAGGTCATCAATGTCATCATATGAACCTCGAGGCTTCCAGTTCTTCGGTGGGACAATCTGTGGTGGAGCAGAAAAATAGAGCTTTGTGAATGACTTTTTATAAGCAGTAGGGCTGCACGATGTTGATAATAATCGGACATTTCGACATTTGATAGTTTTTTTGCGATATACAGTATAATGCGATTAGGAATAGTTTTACCAGATGGCTTGAATAGGTCTATTTGGAAAGAATTCATCAATTCAGATTGAATGGGCCTTTTGGACAGGCACCCTTCAGTTTTTAGTAGCCCAAAACAAATTCAAGTGGCCCGAACAAAAAATACATTAATTACTAAATAAAAAGAAATGCATCCATTTACTAAATAAACAAAATATGATGGAATTCATTATAGACCACATATATGTTTAAAAATAACCACATTTTAATTAAAAAAAAATTAATTGTCACTAAAAAACTAAAAGTGAAAACCTGGTGGGGCTACCTTTATTGTTTTATTATTATTTTTTTAATCAACTTGGTACCAAAGTACTGGTTCTTTTGACACCAGTTAGCACAAATGCAAATTCAAAATCATATTGATAGTGGTTACTCAATGCATGAAAATTACAGGCAACATAATTACCCAATTTGTGTGCGAATGCAAAAGCACTAAAACAGGCTATATTTTTCATTGCCCTTCCAGCCGCAACCCAGTAATGGGAAACACCCATACACACTCATTCACACACACACACACACACACACTTATAAACTACGGCCAATTTAGTTTATTAAATTCACCTATAGCGCATATCTTTGGACTGTGGGGGAAACCAGAGCACCCAGAAGAAACCCACGCAAACAAAGGGAGAACATGCAAACTCCACACAGAAATGCCTACTGGCTCAGCCGGGTCTCGAACCAGCAACCTTTTAACTGTGAGGTGACAGTGTTAACCCCTAAGCCACCATGCCGCCCTTTATTAAAGTTATAAAAGGTAATTTTTCTTGTGCCTGAATGTGTTAAAAACTCTAGAAATGCTCTCATCTGAATATTGCACATCCTGTGATGCGACTACTGCAGATTCATGCACATTGCGATATCAATGCTGAAATTATTTATTGTGCAGCCCTAATAAGCAGTAACCTAATGAGGATAAGAGTAGTGTTTCTCACTAACCTTGGCCAGGCCTGCCTTGTGTGCACCTTGCGACTCCATGTACGCAATGTAGCGGCTGAAGTTCTTGAACTCTTCAACGGTGGGGTAAAAGGTCATTATACCCCTAGAAACTGGCATGTCAGATGCCATCTTGGCTGACCGAGTCCTTATTACCTGTATGACAAATGTTATTAGGACTGAATTTAAGACAAAAAAACATACCATATTATGAAGATACTAAAAAATAAAGCATGTTTACAAAAAAGTACAATACACTCGAACTTATAATCATATCTACACATTTTTAGATGCCTCATGCCCCCACATATGTTCACCCTTTGCATGTACATAGTTAAAATTAAAATACCTTAAAAAAATTCAACTTCAAGTAAATATAACTGAAATAAAACTAGATAAAATATACATGAACATGTTTACATAAATAATAACAGACACTACTATCTAAACTACATCATTTGTTTACTCATAAATTCTTACTTTTAACATGATTTTAGTTATAAAAAAACTGAAATATAAGGGAGGACCGTAGACTAATATTACATGAATAACCAGACGGCCAGTGATTGTGGAATAATTTGCACCACAAACAGTATTAACCTGCAGGATTGCTAGTGTAAATAGCTTCGCATAAACGTGGAAAACCAAATGTTGAAATTTTCTCTCACATATCTAAAACATCAAACCACGAGACAATCAACAGCTGAAACATTTCCGAGAAAAAACAGGGAATTAGACCTTATATGGTAATGACAGTGAGACAAAAAAAACACAAATATTCTAACAGGCTTTTCGTACAGTGTGTACACAATACACGTCACGCCCATTCGCACGCCCCGCCTCTTCTCAAAACGTCTGATCCTGATTGGCCGACACCTGCGTCTCTTTAAAAGTCGTGTGGCTAGGCTAACGAGTTAGGCCAAAGGTAAACATTAGCACACACAAAAAGCATCGTATAAGTTAAAAGATCAAAACTATGCAAAGTTCACCCCCGTCTGTGCAACACGTACCATTTACAAATAATAACTATAATATAAAACTCGCGTACGTTCACTTGGGAAACTAGCTGTTGGTTACTGTAATGAAAGTGCAACGGTTAGCTCCCCGGAGCTAGCAACTTTATCAAAATTTACATTGATTTTAAACAACAGATTCTACAGAAAATGTACAAATATAGAAAATAAAGAGCAGGTAATTTAAAAATACTCACTGACTCTATCGAAAAAAACCCTAATAACTTCTCTCAACCTTCGTATAGATGTTTAGCTAACAGCAGATGCTTCTCCTGACAAACCTCCATCAGCGCTCGGGCTCTGCGCATGCGCTCACAGGATTTGTTTACTATTATTGGTCCACCCACGCCAGTATCTCCATAACCAATCAGATCACGGTCACGTTTACAGTAGTCTGCCTGCAGAGTCTGCTAGACACGGCGTTTATCGTGTACTGAGCAGACGTTTGATAACTTTTATTTCGGATCATTTTAATATTGTTTGCTTATTTTCACTAAGGAGTTTGACACGTTGATATAACTCCAAGTCCGTTTGTACCAGTATATAATTCCTAAAAATGTCATAATATTTTAAATGTCTTAAGTATGTTTGTTTATCTTTTTTTTCTTTTTTTTGTAAATCCCAAGTAAGCAAATGTGTATGTTTGTACGTTATATATAGAAATATGACCACTTCCAAAAGGAGATATTTTTTTGTGCACCTGCTCCAACATTATAGACCAATATAGTAGCAATATATGTATAAAAACTGTTTTGTAGTTTAAGGAACACTCCACCTTGTTATATTGTAAATTGGTTTATTTTTAATTTTACAACTCCCTGGAGTTAAACAGAATTTGCAGTTAACCATGGCTGCAGCAGCAACAATACAAACATTATGCAGTGCCTGAAAATAGCTCCCAGCCCCAAGCCCTAAACTTGCACCATTAGATGGAATCTATGTAATATAATTGTTCCTGCTGCAGCCATGGTACGACAGCAACGTTTCTTGATTATTACACCAGAATGATATGTGTTTATTTTTATTTATAGCCTTGTCCTTATTAGTGAAAATATGTATACTATTTTTAATTTATATTTTTATTAGTAGTCTGTTATGTCTATGTAAATAATGTTACAATTGTACCCCTAAATCAATGAAACTAAGCTTTAACCAGTTTACCAAAGTTTTTAATTTTGGGTAAACTATCCCTTTAATACTATTACGCATTCATTAGATATTTAAAGACACACAATTACTTGTTACCCTCACCATTCTAGCAAACATATAGCCAGGCTGGGTGAAACACAACACTCAAGCATCCAGGCATTGGATGGAGTTGATTGGGAAACCAGTAGGTTACACTAGAGTAGGTAATGTTAGAAGTGTTACTGCTACTGAGAATGTAAAAATAAATATAGCTTCATTTTTGTGACACTGTACAATATTAAATACAGGGTTTTGTTTTTTCATTACAGTAAGAGGTAGGTTTAGGGTGTAGATGTTTATAAAACACAACATGTTGAACAAACATGAACTAAATATTTCATCATTACCATACAGTCAAAAAAGTTATGGTTCATTATATTGATCAAAATAAATATAGAATACATTGAATAAAGAAAAAACTGATGTATTTTTTTATATTTTCACCTATTGTTAATAATATTGCACATATATAGGCCTAAATCATGTAGACATCCTAGGGATAGCTCTTTTAATAATACAAAATGCAACTGATCTGTCACTAACCATATATGGTTCACCTCGCTCCTGGTCTGGATTGTGTGATCTGGATTGTATGTCCTGAAATGTGTGTGTGGGTATGTGGATCTGCAGTTAGATATATCTCTTTAGAACAGACAAATGTTCCCTTTCCTTTTACGGATAATTCACTTTAAAAATATTCATTCATTCATTCATTTTCATTTCGGCTTAGTCCCTTTATTAATCTGGGGTCACCACATCACTGGGAAACATCCATACACACTCATTCACACACATACACTATGGACAATTTAGCTTACCCAATTCACCTATATCGCATGTCTTTTGGACTTGTGGGGCAATTGGAGCACCCAGAGGAAACCCACGCCAACACGGGAAGAACATGCAAACTCCACACAAAAATGCAAATATTTGATATTGGTCACACAATTTAAGTTTCTTTTTTTTTGTTCATCAGTTTAAATGTTTAGCAGTTTAATAGTCATCTTAGTAATATTTAATAGGTTTATACTTTGGAGGCCTACTTTTCCTCAATGTCGAGACAGATCCACACACCGCCGCTAGTAGGCGCCACTAACTCGGGTTGTTCTCTGATGTCTACAGAATATATTTTCCCTGTGATTTAGTAGACTCTAACATGAGAAATTATATATAAATTATATTATAATTATAATATATAATTAATAATAAATTTGTAATATTATCTAAACTTACGAAACTTTCAGGTATTAAATTGAAGGTGCCAGTCTGTATCACTGCATAAATTGACATAAGGACATATGACTTGCAGAAGATAATAACGAATGAGCGTCCTGCGGGTTTATTCATAATGTACATAAAGCGCATATTTGTTCCTCCAGAGAAAGTTCTACTTCTTTTGGAATAAAAAAAACAAAAACAGCGACAACAAAAAAAACTTTTAAAGTCAATATTATTAGCCCACTTTTGTTTTTTTATTCATTTGAATAAAACAAACCACTATCCAATAACGTGCCTAATTATCCTAACTTGCCTGGCTAACATAATAATCTAGATAAGAATTTAAAATGCACTAGTATTTTGAAAAATAAGCAAAACAGTAGCCTACTCTCACCATGGCAAAGACATCACTGAGCAGGACCGTATGAAAATCTTTTAATAACTATTTGACAAAGCATTGTTTATTAAGAAGTGTCAGTAAAAAGTGAGTTTCAAAATTTTATTTGTGAAAAGACAGAACAATTTAATGTATTATTTTAGCCCAATCTTTCTCTTAAATTATGCGCTTTTTAAAGGAAATTTAATCATTCTATTTTTTATCCATTTATAAAAAAAATATATTCTACATTTCTAAAGGTTTAGAAAGCGCAATACATGTTTACAATGTGAATGCAACGTTGCGCATTATCCTAATTTATTATTATTATTTTTTTAAGAAGAGAAGAAATATGTTTTTAAAAACTTGAATTGAATCTGTAATGAACAGGAATAGAAGTAGGATATTAATTCGATGTGAAATATTTGTACAGAGGATAACACACATAAAAAAGACATAATGACAAAAGTAAATAACAATACAAGGGAAATAGAACTAATATAAAAGTAATAAAAAGAGATAAAAATTAACGTAGTGGAGGAAGCATGAGGTTTTCATATATTTTTATCAGCTTGCCTTTTTTTGTTATTAGATAAACGTATGGCTTTAAGCATATGTATATTCTTCGTTTTTATTTTTGGGGTTTGAGTAGCCTGATAACAAATAATATATTTAAAACTTAAGAGTTGTTTCATTTATGCCGATTTATTGAAATGATTCTGTTAAACCAACCAAAAACTTTCGGAGATATTACGTGTAAAAGAAACAAATGTGAGAAATGCCAGTGTATTTTCAAATAATAGCAATAACCGCATTATTCCAAATTCGTTCGAAAGATTCCACGGATTCCATTACGTCATCGCGGTCGAGCTGCGAAAAGAGCAAACACTAAAGAACATATTCAGAACACCGCGCGCTTGAACACAGATTGACGATTAGTTTACCGAGTCAAGCAAAACCGTTCACAGTGTTTTACTGCGTTTCATTGATGCCAATATTGCCTTCTACTGTCACAGCAATGGCAAACAGCTCAACAGGTAAATTGTTTGTATTTATTCATTCAATCATTCATTTTCTTTTCGGTTTAATCCCTTTATTAATCTGGGGTCGCCACAGCGAAATGAACGGCCAATTTATCTAGCATATGTTTTATGCAGCCCTTTACTGGGAAACATTCATACACTACGGACAATTTAGCGTACCCAATTCACCTATACGTCTTTGGAATTGTGGGGGAAACCGGAGCACCCGGAGGAAACCCACGCAAACACGGGGAGAACATGCAAACTCCACATAGAAACGCCAACTAACCCAGCCGGGGCTCGAACCAGCGACCTTCTTGCTGTGAGGCGATTGTGCCCGTGTTTGTATTGATTAGTGTACAAAAGTTTGATAGGCCTAGGGCTACTCTCCAATCACAATGTCTCTGTTTAGGAATAGTAATTTATAATTTAAGCGAAATGTGACATTACATCTGATGAGCACGTAGGCTATATTGACCATATAACAGACATCCCAACCTGGCCTAAGTAAGACGCCTCCAGTTCTGGGGCATTAGGCCTTTATCTAATTCGCTGGCATCAGGCATGGGATGTCTTATATGTAATGTTGTCTGACCTAATGAAAGAAATGTAAAATGGACACTGAAATAGTACAATTATTTCACACGAGTTACAACTGTAAACAAATTTATATGATATTTAGGTGGTAATTAAAAAAATTATATATTTTAATGGCAGTTAAAAAAAACTGACTGAGAAACTAAAATCAGTTAATGCTATATGGTAAAACACAATAAATATGTATAGTCATTGCTGATGTTACTTTGTAACATTAACAATTAAAAAAACGAAAAATAATCATATTACAGTTGTATGTTTTTATGTGATATATGATTAAGCAATTATTAGATTTAATGTATTGTAGTGTATATATATATATTTAGATAAGTATTATTTATATATCGTCTATATATATATATATTATCATGTATAGCATATAATGTACAAATTGTTTTGTGTTCCTGTTCATCCTGATCCCTGTATCTAGATCCAAACGGATTGCCCATCCGTACCTTTAATCCTTAACACACGCACACACACATATTGTGAAATTATGTTTATTGTAAAAAAATTTCATTCATTAAATTTAATAAGAAATTGAATATAGCAAAATGAAATCTTTTTTGTTATTGTTTTCAGAAACACAACCAAACAGGAAGAAGAATAGCCTTTGTGCATTCTTCAAAAACAAATGGCTGGCTTTACAAAAAGCCAGTCAGTGTCGACGTCGAGGCAATAAAGTGTCTCCTTTACAGCCTCCGTCTGACACAGAACCACCGGGCCCACAGCCGGGCCCATCAACAGATGATCTTCAGCTTGGTCTGCCCAGCTTTGAGTCTCTGGCTGTAGATGATCGGACTGATCTTCAGTCTGGTCTGTCCGGCCTCAAGTCTCTGGCTGTAGATGATCAGCGTGATCTTCAGCTTGGTACTTTGAACTTTGAAGGAAACAGTGCCAATCCAGAGCCAGCTGAAGGTGAGCCTAGTGTCATTTTTTATGCTGTTTTTCATACTTGTGTCTAATGTACTATGTATAGCTTATGTTGTACAAAGATTGTGATATTATGTTCATTGTCAAATATTTAATACATTTTTAAGTTAAAGAGAGTGAATGTAGTAACTAGTAATCTTTTTTTGTCATTGTTTTCAGAAACACAACCAAAAAGCAAGAAGAAAACCATTTGTGCATTCTTCAAAAATATATGGCTGGCTGTACAAAAAGCCAATCAGCGTCGACGTCGAGGCAATAAAGTGGCTCCTTTTCAGCCTCCGTCTGACACAGAACTGGTGGGTTCACAGCCAGGCCCATCAAACCTCAAGACAACATCTGTACAAGATCAGTGTGATCTTCAGCCTGCTCTGTCCAGCTTTGAGTCTCTGGCTGTAGATGATCAGACTGATCTTCAGCCTGCTCTGTCCGGCCTTGAGTCTCTGGCTGTAGATGATCAGACTGATCTTCAGTTTGGTCTGTCCGGCCTTGAGCCTCTGGCTGTAGACGATCAGACTGATCTT
>CAIGQW010004318.1:1392795-1404790 GCA_903798125.1 Danio choprae | reverse complement strand
AGTGTATTAATAATTAATGTTTTGTCATTTTTAAAAAGCTATTAAGATTATTCAATCGAGTGATTCACTGTTTTGTTATTTGATTAACATTAGAAATGAACCATCATCCAGTTTATTATACTAAGACGTAAACACAGATCCAATATAATGCTACACATCAGCCTTTTCCCCTCAACTGAAAGTAGGTGCTTCTAGCAACACAAGCCTGCTTTCACCACTTGCTGAAATGTGTCAGGGTGCAACCCAACTGCTTGTACAGTCAGCCGTACAGTTATATATATTATTTGCACTTTTCTGATCCCCAACAGTCAGAATCATAAGTTGACATTACAAATATGTTGAGATTAGCTGACCGAATAGGGACATTTTTCATCTAAACCTTGAGAAAAAAAGCAAACGTGCTCTTCAGTGGGTTTGCATGAGCAGATACCTGTATCCGTCAATGCAGCTGGCATTGATGTAGTCAGACCCCTCCACTCCTCGGATTGGCTGCAGGCACACCCGTGTGGATTCGAAAGGCATGATATTGACCAGCCGGTTCTTGAACTTGTTGCAGGGCAGGTTGGCGCTGATGAATCTTGAGGTGTGGGCTTTGGAGTTAGCGAGTCTCTGTGGAAACAGAGTTTGGTTTGAGCATAAACAAGCTGGAACAAACATTATAGCAGAAAACAGATATTTGTTTTTTTTTTTTATGTGTGGAAACTGTGTTCTTTAGAGCAAAGCGCCACTAAAAGCCTGTTTTGTGTGTGTGGTTGTGATTGTAAAGTGAAGGTGAGCTCTGTAGCAGTAGCAGTAACAGTCTGACTGAGAAAGCGAGGGCGTGACTGGCAGCGGGGAAGAGAAAGCACAGATGGACATCAGCAGAGAGCATTGGCTCCACTACAAGCTCCGTCTGCACTGGGTATCCACTACATTTTTTTTTTGGTGCCAGCTGCTGTTTCTACTTCTAGAATCCGCTCTGAGCTGAGCATGATAGTTATGCCAGAATTTGTTTTATTTAAAATTTTTTTTTAATCAAATATAGCACCATTACCCTAAATTTTGCAAACTAGTTTTCATATGCATATGCTTTTATATTTGTCATTTATACATGGTATACATTATATATGGTAGTATATGGATTCAAGGGATTTTAAACCATTAGCAAAACTGTTTCAAGAGTTCACACTTAGCTGATGATTGATTATAAAACTTGTTTGGCATGCTGTCCCGGGAGAAAGAGCCCTGAGCTCATAGATCCTCGAGCCTGGGGCTCCCTCCTGTTTGCAAGGCAAGAGGGGAGTTTGAGCTCAGGTAGATCTCGAGAACTCCCCTGCTGTAGTAGCTAATGAACAGATAGTGATTGCTCTTGAGATAACTACTTACTAGGAGCTTGTCTATGATGTCGATTTGGATTAGTCAATTAACTGAAGTTGCATGTTTTTGGACGGTGGGAGGAAACTGGGGAACCCGGTGGAAACCCACGTGAGCACAGGGAGAACGTGTAAACTCCACACAGAAACGTCGGCTGGCTTGGTAAGGACTAGAACCAGTGTAGTTTTAGCTGTGAGGCAACAGTGCTAACCACTGGGCCACTGTGCCACCCATCTAGGAAAGGAGGAGTAGTAGGGGTGGAAAGGGGGATTCTTCAAAACGAAAATGGCTGTGATATGGAACTTAGGGTATTTATAGTGGCTTAGGAATCGACTGATTGGTGAATCATAAATTAGATAATGCGGGAACAGCCGCAAGCAATCATACGTTTCCTGATTCTTTCAAAATTAGTTTATAAATAAACTTCACTTCTGTTATTTGGACTATCATGAGTGTCAGACTCACAATAGCTGACACAACAGCTGAGTTTCCATCCTAAAGTGAAGCAAATCCTTTCAAAGTTTACAAAGAATAAAAATCCAAATTGCACATTACGTGCCTTGTCAACCTAGTAACCAACAGTAAACAAGGCAAACATGGACTGGTCTAATGGGTGTAACGTTCGATACTTGCTCTATAGTTTATTCAGCAAATGCATTTCAATCTCCCATTTTTCACATAAACCTTTTCCACACACGTCCAAAACCAGCTCAAAGGAGTGTAAAAACCTTTTTGAAATTTTTTTTATTTGAAATTTGGTGTTATGTGGTACTTTAGAATGTTCTTTAATACAGGGTGATTGACACCTCTGTGATGTTTCAGCTCAAAATAGCTCACAAAATGCATGTAAATGGGAATGAGATGTAGCTGCTTCCTGCACCCTTTATCAGAAGAGGGTGCTATGTTTAATAATTGTACCTTGGTTACTTTAGCAACAACAAACAAAACATGTTCATGCATTTAAAAGTCTTGTCAGCACACCATTAATATGTGTAAATATACATATATGAGTTAATCAGGTGCAGTGGTGTGCAATCACCTTAAACTCCAGCTCCATGGCTGTGACGGTCTCTCCAGCCGATGGCTGTGTGAGCTTCTGGATGTGGGCGTAGAGGTTTCGGGCAGGGACCTCTGTGTTTCCACAGGTGGCGGCCTCCAGAAGGGCCTCATGGATGAAGATGTATTGGTCCTCCGTCTGCACCATATAGTTCCTCTGGGATCTCATGCACGTGACGTGGCCATAAATGTCTACAGTCTTCTCGTGCTTCATGCGCTCCAACATGGCATCAATGACTACGAAGCAGCCTGTACGGCCAACTCCAGCACTGAGAGAAATATACAAATACTAGTTAGACTACACACAAACTGTACTAAAACTACATTAGATGCATTACATGCTGGATAATTAATCAAATGATTGTTATTCCATTGTCTGTTATAATTCTTGATTCTGATTGGCTGGAAGGTGGGCAGCAAAATTGTTAAATGCACATCTAGTTCCAGTAAGTTTTGAGTCTTCATTCATCTGTGTAATCATGAGAACACCACCAAGAGGTCGATGATGATTACCCAACTTGCAAATATGCTCCAAAATATTTGCGATCAGGTAGTTAACATGTTACTATGAGCTATTAGATATGCCCGTGTACATGCACTCACACAATCGCTCTCTCACCTGCTGATTCCTGACACCTGCAGATATAGAAGATCTAACAAGACATAACTGGCAAAAAGTCTATCAAAATTGCATTGTAAAGCGCAAAACTAACTATAACGTCTATAACTTGTCAATTGACAACAGAATAAGTGGGATAATCAACGCCTAGTCATTAAAGGATTAAAATTAATGACGCAAAGGTAAAAAAAACGCCAGATGCAAAGCAGTTAATCCGTTGATAGTGCCTTACATATAAACCAACATAATATTCTGGTCAGTGCTTTGAACAAACGCTAATTCATTTAGAAAATCAAATCAGTATTGAAGTATTATATAATTCTTTGATTGATTATTTTCTCTATAATGAGAATCAAATGTGTTAACCTGAACACATTAAACCAACTAACCAACTGTTCACTTTAAAACAGTTTTATAAGATCTCAAATAAGTGAAAAGTTCAGCAGTAAAGAAAGACTGGGGAACGGATCTCACCTGCAGTGCACTACCATGGGTCCAGCGTCCGGAGGGTTGCAGGCTTTGACCCTGCGCAGGAAGGCTAGGATGGGGGTGGGATATTCAGGCACTCCGTGGTCTGGCCAAGCCATGAACTGAAACTGCCTGATCTCGCGCTTCTCACTAGAGCCATTCTGTATCAATAAATTGGGTGGTAGGAGGTTAAGTGGAAATAGAAATGTGGAAACTTACTATATGGAGAGGAAAATGGCAGGGAACCTTTTACCTTGTAAAGGGCAAAGGTGCGCACACTGTAGGTTGCCAGCTCTACAGCATCAAGCATGGTCACTTGAATCATTCCATAAGTCTCTGTGCCACGAATGGGCCAGTATTGGTCACACTTGACCTGTGTAGGAGGACAAGAGTAATGGTTAAACAGTGAAGGACTGAAGGCTGCTGTATAAATGTTAAATATTTAATCAGAAGCCTTTTAGGCTCTACACATATTACACCTGATATTAAAGGGATAGTTCACCCAAAACTGAAAATTCTCTCATCATTTACATGTTCCAAACCTGTTTGAGTTTCTTTCTTATGTTGAACACAAAACAAGATAATTTGAAGAAAGCTAGAAACCTGTAACCACTGACTTCTATTGTATATTGTTTTTCCTATTATGCAAGTCAGTGGTCACAGGTATTCAGCTTTCTTCAAAATATCTTCTTTAGTGTTTGGAAATACTTGAGTGTGAGTAAATGCTCATTTTTGTGTGAACTATCCTTTATCAATATGCATTTTTGTCAATCCAATCACAAGTGAGCAATGCTACATAGAGGTGTAAACCTGGTATAAAACTTGAGTTTGTCCACTTTCAACCACTTCCAGAAGTAAAATTAATAGGATTGTTTATGTATTGTAGGCAGCAGGCACACAAAAGACCATATATTCTCCATCTACTGTCCTAAAACTTGATTCTTACTTTTGTAACCTTATGATCTTATAATCTTATGATTGTCACCTTTTGTGATTTAAAACAAACCAAAACCAGATGACCAAAACAAACTTTTATTTCAGTAGATTAACTACTCAGATTAATTGTTCATCTAAAGAATGACACTAGCAAATTAAACATTGTAAATATTTATATCCCACAGTCTTTAATACCCAAAGAAAATGGTATTGCATCAATAAAACTGCACAGCATTCAATCATATACCAGTCAAATACCAACTGAAAATGAGGCAGAGTTCATTTCTTCAAGGTAGGTCCTGTCAGCAGTGAAAACAGGCTAGCTGTTCTGTCTCTGCTGGAGGTTTTCATCACAGGGCTTGTGAACGCCCTTTTACCTATGAAGTAATGCTTTATGGGTGCACAGCCTTGCCAAAACCCACTCATTTACCACGCTAGCTCTGCCAGCACATGTCTCTTTCGCTATAAGCCTTTAGCTCCCATCTGACCTCCCATCCATCAGCAAAAAACCTGAGTGCACAAATTCTCCAGGGGTAGGAATTACAGGTTATCTACTGTCAGATATGACATTTGAGCTGAACAGAAGACTAGTCGACGGACTCGCTCTCTCGCCAACCCTGGGTGCCACTGGCCCTCCTCTGCGCCCAGTACAACAGCAAGCTAAAAGCCCTCATAGTGATTGGACTCATAGAAACACAGGTCCCTTTAGTGCAAAGCACAGACAGATGTTTTACAGCACCAAGAGAGTCTTGAACTATTGTACTTTATCATCCAGCAAATAAGGATGGCAATGGTATTTGTCTTTTATTTTATGACTATATATTTTATGCAGTTGGGAATGAACTTGTACTGCCATTTTTAGCAAGAGCTTCGAACCTAGAAACATGTACACTTGGATTTTGGATTACTGGTCAAAAGCAGCATTTTTAAAAATAAATAAATACTTCAATTTGGGAAGAAGGCCTATGCAATACATTTACAATGTAACAGAGCGATCGTTTCACTTCATAAGACCTCAGTGTCTCATAAGGAGCCACAGATATTAATTTGATCTTTTCCTTTTATGGCTTTTGAACCACTGTATTGTATGATTCACCAAGAACCATCATTTCTGCTAAAAAGTTATTTAATGTGCTATGCCAGTGAAACATGTGAGTAACATTAGTGGTTTCATTTCTCTGTTACAGGACAAAAATTGAACCAGGACATTTTTGACTCTTTGCCTTTTTAATGGCGGTGAAGGTGAGTAAATTACCAGCAAAATCTAATTTACGGGTGAACTATCCCTTTATGTCATTTATATGTTTTAAATATAGCTAGGCTCTGATGCAGGGTTTCTGTTGGTTTTATGAGGCTAAACATAAGACCTTTATAAGACCTACTAAAGAAAATATAAGAAAAAAAATCAAAGAAAAAAGAATACAGAAATATGCTGAAATGAGAACTATGCATAATGTCTAGGACATGACGAGTTGTACTTAAAGAACTATTTCAAATAAAAATACAAAAAACTTGTCTAACTTTTAAATCTATATTGCATTAAGTATGTTAAGGTTTGAATACTTTTGATTAGATTTTTATCAGTATAAATGTTTAGCAGTTTGATAGTCACACTAAAGTCTTATTAATGATGATGACGATGACTGCACAATTTATGCTTGTGCTTCACTTTAAAATGAAACACGAGGAAACAATTCACCACAAAAAAATTAATGCGATGGTTATATGACTTTAAAGTCTGTGTGAAATAAAAATTTACAATGTTTATTTTGCTAGAGTACATTGTTTTTCTTAAGGTTAACAATTATTCAGTTAATCCACTGCAAAAAAAATCTTCGTTTTGGTCATTTTGGTCTTTCTCTGTTGATATCAATTTGAGGACTTTGACCACAATATTCTTAACCATGTCCCTCTGACCGTTAGTTTAGGGAATAATGTGCAAAAATAAAGCCCCCCTAATCAATATTCCGTTTCAGTTGGAAAAATAAAATTAAGTTCCAGACTGTGTTTAAGACTTCTTAAGGCTTTAATTCACAGAAATTCACAGACTTTTTTAAAAACCCACAGAAACCCTGTGACATTTCTCTGTTTCTTGTACTCACTCTGGACTTCTCCTCCAGCCTGGTCATCATGACGATGGTACTGGCTCGTTGCTCCCAAATCATCCTCCAGAAGTCGCTCAGAGTCTCAGGCAGAGGACCTTGTGTGGCAATGTAGGCATTCTGCTTACGGTAGCCATCAATGTAGTTGGAATTAATGTAGTCACTACCTGGAACACCTATAACGAGAGGCGACAATTCACTGGTGGCCCGCTGGAACCTATATTTGTGCTAATTGCATGCCTCCCCTAAACATACGCACATCTGTCATCATAACAAAAGGTCAACACATTTGTTTGACTTACCATCCACAGGGGTGAGAACAACTCTCGAGTGGTCGTAAGCAATAACGTTGGCGTAACGGTTCTTTGGCTTGTTGACCTCCAAGTTGGAGTTCTCCCATGTGAACTGCTGGCCTGGATCAATGGACTGCAGGGAAAAGACGAAAGGACAAAGAGAGAGAAAGAAATCTGTTCAGTCTTTTGAGGTACCTTGTTTGAAGCTTGATACCACAGAGTGCCGCAGGGGTAAATTTGAACTATAGCATCACTTCAACGAGAGAGGCTTTGTTTCTATAGCAACCTGACAATTTGAACGGAGACTTGCCACAAGTACCAGAGCTGACTTTGCCACCAGGGGTTGTTAGAACCGATGGACCGGCAAAGCTCAAGAGTTGTCATTTGGATCCCTTTGTGTGTACATTGCAATTTTGCTCCCTTACTAGTGATCATCTGCCCTGCAATAACACTGAGTTCATCTGCTGGATTATCACAGGCAACCAACAGATGGCTTGGTGCTCACTGACACCATAATTCAAGTATGATCACCGCTGGTGGTCCTGATAATAGTACCAATGATTCTGTACCTGAGAGCAGGTCTGGGCATATGGCTTTGATGCTAAAGATTACACAGAGAGACGCTCGGCCTGGACTAATGGATTACTGGTGTCCATGTGGACATCATTTCTGTGCTTTATTTTGTGCCTGCTGACAGGAGTGAAAAGGGAAAAGCAATGGCTGAGGGATACCAGACCCAACAGGGAGAGTGTGGATTTATGGAGACAGACAGGAAGCTCTAAAGAGAGAGGACAGATGAACACATCTGAAGGAAAAACCTGCATATATCATTGGCTGTTGCACAAGGCGATGCCCTCAATGGGTAACAGACCTTTCAGGCAAAGCTTTTTTTTTATTAGAGGTCAGTTATCAGTCATGTATATGTGTTTGTGAGGTCATGCTCAGGTTACAGTGGTTTGTGATGTATTGTATGATATTATAAGCAGAGAGTTTTTTTTTGCTAGGCTCTAAACGTCAAATATTATTGAATGTGATTTAATTAAAGAAGCACACAAATTTGTGCCCTTAAAGAGAAGGTATACTCAAAACTGAACATTCTGTCATCATTTACTCACCCTTAACTTCTTTTAAACCTGTTTGAGTTCCTTTCTTCTGGTGAACTCAAAGACCATTGACTTCCATGTTATTTGCTTTTCCTACTATGATGTCAGTGCTTACAGGTTTTCAGCTTTCTTCAAAATACCTTGTTTTGTGTTCAACAGAATAAAGAAACTTGTAAAGTTTTGGAACCACTTGAGGATGAGTAAATGATGATAGAATTTTCTTTTTGCGGTAAGCTATTCCTTAAATATAATTTGCATAACAGTTAAATTATATAATCTCTCTACATTTATAAACAATCTATCCAAAACGCTGATAATGTAAAGAAAACCAGGCTGATTACATTAGGGAAGGCAGAGAGAAAAGTGATTTGTGGCCAAATTTCAATGAATAATTCATTCCATTGTCTGTTTAGCCTTAAGGTGCTGTGATATTTTGTGATCATTTCTAAAGAGCTTTCACTGTGTGAAACAGACTGAACAGAACATCAAAACATCCAACTGCTGTATGGCCACATGATATGCAAACTATGTTTCTCTTCTGGATATAGAAAATCCATTTTTAAAATAAACGTGTTATTAATATCACACTTCTCTAATGTCAGCCCTAGGTTTTACAATCTCACAATAAAGCGCTCACAGAGGGGAAAGAGAAAATGAAAATGTGTGTATGAAAAGGTTAAGACCGGTATCAATAATGATATAGTTGATGATCCGGTGGCTCCAATGAAGTGTGGTGCCAGCAACAGCAATCCATGATCCGTGTACTCATATACACATGCTGATAAATATATGCCTGTACCTGTAGGTTCCTATGGATGAAGCATCTGTCAAATTAATGAAATGTACATTTTCAGGAAGAAAAGAAAGATGCGCTCTGCATAGAGCGAATCTGCATTGAGCTGGATACTGGATTCCTCATTCTGACATTTACAGGATTACTCAAGGGGCGAGAGGTGAAGTGGCATTTTCTCCCTTTCCTTCTCAAGTCACAGGTCTCTTCGGCTCAAATGACACCAGGTCGTATCTGAGCATCGATCAGCAGCAATATGCAGCAGGCTGCCTGGCCGCTCAATAATGTCATGGGGTCTCTTGTTATTCAGCATTGATCTGGCTGCTCTGGACAAGGCTCTGGTTGACTCAGTGTCCATCAACCTCCACACCTTTCACCTCATATGGGATAACATCAGCCTTCTCGGATACTTTCAAACATGCGTGCTTATATTCGACAATAAGCGCCCTCTTTTAAGGGCCTTAGTAAACTGCCATGAGTGTATTTTTTTACGTTGCTACATACAAAGCAATGCTCGGCAGCAACTTGATACGGATAAACTGCTATATTGAAGTATCTGACGTGCTAAGTGTTTCTCTGCCAGTTTATCAGCAAGTACCTTGGAGGAACATTTACTTTGCCGTAAGCTTTCGCACACAAGTTTAGGTAATGTGCGAATAAGACAGCTGGTACGCTGACTGGCAGTGCACTGCAAACAAGGGGAACAAATATGAGCTGTCACTACATGAGATGACAAGCTTGAGAGATGCGGATAATGATAGCGGTGGGAGGTGAGCGCCGACTCCTATAAAAAGCTTTGGCTCTAGCGGGTTGACAAACATAAGCTCGTTACTGGTGAGACTTAGTGTCTGATGGGAGTGTTAGCTATTGCTATTGGCACCAGTCGAGCTAAGGAGTTCTAATGTGCACTTTTTAAACTGAGAAGGATTTTTTTTGCACAACAAAATGGTTCACAGTTCATGTTTATGCAGTGCAAATCATTCAAAAACATCCAACTATTAGGTTAAATAAGCATATGCACCCAACATATTGGTTTACCGCCTCTATGGTGTGGTCACAGTTTTGCCAAAAGCAAGTAGAAATTAATTGGAGTTGAATAACTTCGCCACCTATGAGCATGTGAAATGCTGAGAGAATGAAATTGAGCGAAGGATGCTTCAAACTTAACAAACAGCCAATAAACATGATGGTGACCTGCTGCCTTGCTCATGCTGGCTGGACTAGGCTACTCCCATTGGCCCAAGCGGAACCATCTGTCCCCTTGAGAGGGGGCCTTCCTCAACAGGAGGACATGACATCATGACATGCCAAGAGCTGGTTATGAGCACCGCCTGGTTACAGAGAGCATGTGTGGCGAAAACCACAACCGCAACGGCAGGAGGAGAGATTTGTCACATATGGTTGGCGAAACAGCTTGATTCATCCCTCAAAGTGTCACTAAATGTCTTTAAAGAGGAATGAAGAAAAGGAAGTCTATAAAAAGACAAAATCCTTATCCTCTTTATATATTTATATATATATTTTTTCTTTTGCACAGACGCATGTGTAATTACAGAAAAAGGGTTTTGTTATTTGGAGTGAGGTTTTAAATGCAGTTTTACTATAAATACTGCTGTGATGGAAAAAAAAAACCAAAAAGTGATAAAACCAAAGTGATAAAAGCAGAAAAAAAGAAAAAAACCTTAAAACATGGATGGATTCCAGATTGTACATTAAATGAGTCATGTTATTTTGTTTTAACAGATTATGTGATAACAAAAATGGTCGCAATGAGACAGCGTTAATGGACAAATGTTGTTTTGGTAATTCTAATCCCTTAGCCAAAGTCGAAGCCGTGTCCAAAAGCCACTGCACGCTCATTGCGTTTTGTCTTTGGTTTCTGAGGTCCAAGTAATGTATTATATAAGAAAAAACTCCCACGGTTGCTGCTCCTATCTAACAAATTCCATTTTTTTTTTTTAATCAGAAAGTGACCATTTTAGGCTCTTTGACTTATTGGACGAAAAAAAATAGTGCTTTATTCACAAATGTTTTAAGCGATATTCCAGTTTAGCGCATAAATCTAATTCACATCTTTGGACCAAAACATAGCGATAGCCTGATCTTTTAATAATTCCACACCTGTAGGGTGACAGCTGACAGGCATGGTACGCCTGGTTTAACAGCCTTCTTTCTCAACACCAGGGTGTGAAAGTGACAAGGTCTATGTGTATATTAAACATTTTGAAAGAGCGAATGAGGGAAAGCGAACATCTGCCTGTCTGAAAGTGGCAAATGTGAGAAGCTGTCATAACACCGGATGTGGACGCTGTTAACTGTTGAAGGCAGGAGAAATCTATTAGACAACACCAAAATGTGAAAACGTGAGAGAGAAAATAGATTTTCAAGACAACAAAGACATAATAAACTAATAACAGTCAAATCAGACCAAACAATGAAACTCTCTAAGCTTAAAAGGTTCCTAAAAGTAAACATTTTCTGAACTCTTAAACTCTTGAAGAGAGATCACAAGGGCATCAACACGCTTTTGACATACACTGTAAAACAACTACAATAACAACAGTTTTTTTGGGGATATAACAGCTTGTCACTAGGGCATTATTATAAAACTGCCTCTAAAAGGTGTATATTATAACCCCATACCTCAATCCCTATACCAGACAGTAATACAATTATGGAACTTTTTCACATTTCTGGATTTCTCAGAAGCAGTGTTAATTTCATTAATAAAAATACCTTAACACAAACAGGAATTTGATAGGTCTGCTGCCAGTAACATGACAATGCGTGTGCTCTGATCCATTTATCAAATGAATGAACAGAGCAATGAAGCTGATTATGACTAAATTTAATGTTGGTTAGTTTTTCTTTTTGACAAAATTTTAGTATTGTCTTTTTTCATCAACAATAATGCACAGTTAAGTCGATAGATGAGCAAATCAGAGTGTGTGCATTCATAATTTTCAATCACATTACTAGCGAAGAGGACCCGTCACATTTCTGTTTGTGTCAAGCTATAACATTTTTTGCCCTTAATTTTGTTGACGAAATTAACAGCAGAGAGAGCAGTGAATGAAGTATCACAAATATAAAAAAAAAACACAATAGTTTATAATAGTTCCAAAAAAGGAAGAAAAAAAAAACTGAGTAAGAGTGTACTATACAAATGGACTGTCCATCCCATAGATGCTGTATTAGAAATACACTCACATTAGAGCTAACTAGTGTTTTTGTATCTTGATGAAAAAGCATAGTTTTATTTATATATATATATA
>CAIGQW010004318.1:1363545-1384819 GCA_903798125.1 Danio choprae | reverse complement strand
TGGCATTTCTGTGTGGAATTTGCATGTTCTCCCTGTGTTGGCGTGGGTTTCCTCCGGGTGTTCCGGTTTCTCCCACAAGTCCAAAAACATGCGGTATAGGTGAATTGGGTAAGCTAAATTGTCCATAGTGTATGTGTGTGAATGAGTGTATGGATGTTTCCCAGTGATGGGTTTCAGCTGGAAGGGCATTCGCTGCATAAAACATATGCTGGATAAGTTGGCCGTTCATTCCGCTGTGGCGACCCCAGATTAATAAAGGGACTAAGCCAAAAAGAAAATGAATGAATGAATATAATAATATATTATAACATAACATTTGGTCAATATTTTTGGAAAGGAAAAGGATTGTAAATTTACACGTTTATTGTGTAAATTAAAAATTCTATACAATATAAGTGTAATACTGCATTTTCGTACACTTGAACGTCCTACTTGATTTTTGTCAAATGTCATTTAGTGTATATCAAAAATCTGGCCAGGCCTATTTAGAACAACAACAAATTGATGAAATATTAATATTAATTAATTGCAATTTTAAATATTTACAGCTTATCGCTATCCTTCAAAGCACTATAGTTTACCTATTTGTCGGCAAGACATAAAAAAATATATAATTTAAAATATAATAAAAAATGTCATGACCTTGTGTCCTTGTACACCATTTTAATTTTAACACCAAAACATGTCAGAACAAATATCTTGTTTCATTTTTACAATGGTAAATGATAACGAAATATTATTTTATATGATTTGAAACACTAAAGCAGACATTTTACTTGCACTTCATATGCTTCCAATTAATGCAAACTCGCTTCTGTGAACTGAATGTGATGTGTATCACCTTGCTCCCATATAAACCTACTAGCGCTACACAAGTATACCGGTGACCTTAAAACTAATAGAGGTTGACTACAGGCCGCACAACTGAGAATTTGCTTACATGAGCTCTTTAAGACAACAAATTAATCAGTCTAAAAAGCACGAGCCTCGTTTCCTGTAAAAGCTCCTCTGCTTTTAGAGCACATTAGGATTTCCCTTTGGGGAGCGAAGAGGTCACAGCGAAACGGAATAAAAGCCAAATAGCGTGTTTGTTCAGCGCCTCGCTCGATTCTGTTAGCAAGCTCACTAAATATTCAGGGTGCGACGCTTCTTGTTTGTGGGGAAAACAAGGCGACTCGGTAATTAGCACATCAGCTGGATGGCACAACACCGGTAATTACGCCACTGTAGCACCTGCACTCCCGAGTGAGCTCTTCGAGCAGGTAAAGCTGTCGTGTACACACACACACACACACACACACATGCGCACACACACTCTCAGAGACGCCGAACATCTGTCAGTGGAAACCCGTCCTCAGACACACGGACACAAATCCCCAACCAAAAGAGAGGAGAGCCAACTGCAAGCGGAATTTCACATCTCGCTGCACTCAATTTGTAAGGTTCAGAGCACCGTTTTCTGGCTTTCATAAAGCCCGAATGAGGCTGACACCAGCCAGGCGAAGGGTCTTCAGCAAACGGCGCTCAATGGAGCTTCGCTAATCACTCCAGCGATGGACACGTAGCCACTCGCCTCTATTGTACATACAGTAAGTCTCGGCACGTTTCAATTATTCAGGCTGGAGTTAATACATAAACACCAGAGGCTGAAAACAGAGTTCCCACTCTAATTCCCTCACTTTAACCTGACTAAAAAGCATTTCCCTGAACTATAATTGTTGAAAATAAAAATCTTTAAAGTTCCTGTGAAATCTAAATAATGTTTTTTTAGATGGTAGTATCAGTATGTTAGTCTTATAATATCTATAAGCTAGTGTGCTTCAAAACTAAGACAAAATTTACATTTAGAAGATATAAACATCCAATGCTTGCAGTTTGTCATTTCTGCCTAAATGTCACCTCATACTTCAGTTTCTCATCAAATCTTCTGACCAATCAAATGCTCTCTTGTATCTGACATGTCCCGCCCCTTAAAAGACGAGTCTCAGTTGCTTTACAGTTGATGCGCTTGAGCTCAATCACTCTTACTGACAGAGCAACGATAAAAATAACATGCTATTGGCTGTTTTTTAAAAAAGGGGAGGGGCTACTCTTTGTCCCGCACTGTCTTCATGTTTCAATTGAAATTACGTTACATATCGAACAAAATAGCACATTTAAAGCACTTCACGGGACCTTTAAAATGGTTTCAGCTTGAATATCATTATCAATATTATTGACTATCACTTTAATAGCCACTATGAGAAATGGATAACTTGCCACTTTTATTAAAAAGAAAAAAACCTTTACATGGCTGTGAAAGCTTCCTCTCCCATATTTGATAGCAAAACTTTACATATAGCTTTTCTGTTATCTACATAAATTTTTTTTGAAGTGGTAATTTTGAAGCCAGAGTTCTTAAAATGTATATTATACTGACATGTTAGCCGTAATTAAAAGGCACAGCTTGGTGACTGCATTGGATTTAGGAGACTGCCAATTGATAAGTGTGAAAATAATAAAACCATGGTTCTGAAAAATAGACTAATTATAACAAGAGGTGTTAGACAGTGCGATATTTAAAACAGTATAGAAAAATTACATTTGGAAAAAAAGGAACTTAAATATAAAGCAACAAACAAAAGTCCCTGATATTCCATGACCTGGACAAAATATACATATAAAAACCCTGACTTTCAATGTCTGGAATAGACCTTTCAGTATTCTATGATATCCTAGAAAACCCATGACCGTGGGAACCCTGTGAAAAGAATCCATTTTTTGGTGGTTGGGAATGAATCGCAGAGATGAAAATAACAGAAAATGGGCATTTTGCTTGGGAAGAGAAAGTGTGAATGTGTGTTAGAGCGATATTTTGTACATTAGCCAGTGAGAAGGAGGGGGAAAGAAAAGAAACAGAACAGTTCGGTGGAGGAAAATGTCAGCTTTGAAGAGGAGAACATTTCTATTTGGGCAGCCGCCGGGCTGGCATTTCCCTTACAATGGGCCATTCAAGGCTCAGGTGAGACAGCAGAAAGGCTGACTGCACACGCTCAGACTGACTGACCTTCAGGAGGAGGTGAAGGATCAACACGAACAGAATCAACACAACACGGCAAAAAAAGAAAAAAAAAACACACCAAAAATAAAACATCACAATCACAACAGCAAGCATGCACCACTGGAACCACGCAAACCCAAAGGACTGGAGCTTTTCAAGGACAGCAGGGTGTGATGGTGAGCTACAGTTAGTCTTTATTCTAGCCCAGGCTCATTGGAAATAAGTTTTTTACTTTGTGTAAAATACATTTCTCCGGTTACGTTTCATTGCAGCTTTTGATGACAAATCCACTAGATGGCATTGTCTACATTTTTGCAAATCTAAAATACGTTACTTAAGCTGTGTTATACACGTCATTTAAACATCCGGGGCTTGTCATAGTGATCACCTTGCGATCGAGTGATCTAAACCCTTCACTAAACCCAATCAATAGTGTTTACACAAGCAAACGTAGGATTTTACATAGCTTTAACCTGTTTTGTGGAACTGTGCTTTTCTGGACTCAAACCCAAGCATCACAAGTACAACATCATACAAAGTGAGCTACCGAGTAAACTGACTACATTGAAAAAAATGATTCATTAGGTTAGGTTATTCGGTTATTAGGTTAGGTTATTCATAAGGTAAGTTATTTAAAAAAATTTAGGTAAGTGGTTGCAAACAATTTATATGGGCTGAATTTAAACAAGCAAATTAAGTTGAACATTGCTAATTTAATTTGTTTGTTTAAATTCATTCATTCATTCATTTTCTTTATGGCTTAGTCCCTTTATTGATCAGGTGTAACCACAGCGGAATAAACCGCCAACTTCCAATCCAGCATTTGTTTTACGCAGCGGATGCCCTTCCAGCTGCAACCCATCACTGGGAAACTCCCATACACACTCATCCACACACATACACTACGGACAATTTAGCTTACCCAATTCACCTATAGTCTTTAGACTTGTGGAGGGAAACCGGAGCACTCACTGTGCTGCCCTTGTTTAAATTCAGTCCATATAAACTGTATCTTAAAAAATTGTGTAAATCCAATATATCATTCTTTTTAGTGTACGCCAGAAAAGTGGAGATGGATTGGTGAGGCAAATGTATTTGATTACAAATAATAGACACTTATAAGTTGTTTTGGTATTTATTTGTTGTTGCACAAAGAACGTCACAAAATAATCAATAATATGATCATGTAAATATCATTAGTGTGAAAAGGAACAAAAGTTGCTGCTGTTACACTAAGCATTCGTTTAAACTAGAAACTGCAGTCAAATGTATGTTGAAGTATGTTTTTGCAGTTTCACAAAAATGTAGACTGAAGCATGTATTTCCAATGAGCATGTGTTGCTTTAATCTGAAAGTCAATTTCAGCCATCTTGTTTTAGATGAACTGGACTGAAAGTCATTTAAAACAACAGGCTGGTGAACAGTAACAGTATCGGTCGATACTGCAGACCCTGCAGCCGGTGAAGAGTGAGACGGATGACACTTCTGAAATGAAAACCGTGACAGAAAGACACCTGGCCATGGTCTGAAGGTACCTACCTCTCCTGTTTGCTGCGTTTGTATGGAGCGGAGGAAGGAAGAGACATGTGATTAGTGGCTGTCAGAAACCCCGAGACCCAAGTAAGCCGCGTGGATAACCTTGTGTTTCAAAAACACCTTTCAGATATCGGGCATTTCGTTTGAAGATGGGGATTTAAAAAAAGGGGGAATACTAAGTAGGGCTGATATGTAATTTGAATGATTGCTTAAATAACTGACACTCTTAGCCTTCGCTAAAATATTGTGCATGAATATTGAGTAGGTTAGGTATTACTATTATTATTTACTGCTACAAACTGATATAAAAAACAGAAATAAGAAATATTTCAGAACAGAATGAGTTCTGTTCAATATACCAGCGCTTATATTTATCTATAAACAATAATAGAGATCAATAAAATATTAGTACAAAACAGGTAAATTAAAATATATTATGTTTTTTATTAAGATTTTTAAGCATTAAATGTTGAATTACTATTGCAATCATGTAAGAAATGTAAAATGTGATTTCTGAATATGAATACATCTATTTTTATACTTAATTTTAATACCTTAAGTTTAATACCTAAATTCATATTTAAAAACATACATATACTTTTTGCATAATTTTTTTTATTCATTTAGATAAATTAAATAAAAGCATTTTATTCCTTATTTTGGTCAAATGTTACACTTATTAGTGCATTTTGTTATGTATTTTTTTAACTGTGTTTTTTGTTAAATTTTTATAAACATAGTATACACATAACATGTACTTAGAATGTTTACATTCACAGGAAATAAACAAATAATAATAATAAATAATAATAAAAAATAATAATAGATACATTTGAATAATAAAAAAATAATAATGACAGCTTAAAAAAGATAATACATTTTTTAAAAAAAAGGAAAAGTAGATAGATTTTATATATGAAACATATTTTATTTTATTTTTCTTAACTTAATGAAACAAAAGATTATTTCAAATATTAATTTATCAACTCTCAGCCACTAAATGATCTGCTTATCAGCATCATATCAACATGTTAATATTATCCATGCATACATAAATAAATGCTAATTTACAGCAAAAAACAAACAAATTTTATTTTTATATATACAGTTGAAGTCTGAATTATTGGACCCCCTGTATATTTTTTCCCCAATTTCTGTTTAACGGAGAGATTTTTTTCAACACAATTCTAAACATAATAGTTTTAATACCTAATTTGTAATAACTGATTTTTTAAATTCTTGCACATGATGACAGTACATAATATTTTACTAGATATTTTTCAAGATACTAGTATTCAGCTTAAAGTGACATTTACAAGCTTAATTAGGCAAGTTAGGGTAATTAGGCAAGTCATTGCATAACAATGGATTGTTTTGAAGACATTAAAAATATATATATTGCTTAAGGGGGCTAATAATACTAACCTCAAAATGGTTTAAAAATTTTTTTTAACTGCTTTTATTCTAGCTGATTTTAAACAAGTAAGATTTCTCTAGAAGGAAAAATATTATAGGAAATACTATGAAAAAATCCTTGCTCTGTCAAAAATCACTTGGGAACTATTTAAAAAAAAAAACAATTCACAGGAGTGTATAATTTTGTGTGTAAAAAGGAGTAATAATTTTGACTTTAACTGTATACGAAAAGAAATAGAGAAAAGGCTAATACATTTTATTTGTGGTCGGATTTTAAAAAGGCAGTGGTAGAAATGCCCGACAGCGATAAATAACACCGCGTGTGACCTCACTGTCAGTGTGAACAGACATTTAGAGAGTGAAAGTGGAGAGCAGCAGTTATCAGACCCACAGCCTTACAATAGCAGAACTCCTCACTGGACTACAGTGCCCGCAGCGGTGGGCAGCGCGAGATGACAGCTTTTAGAATAGCATCAGCAGGGTGTGTTGGCACAACCACATAACTGCTCGCCCGCCGAGACCATAGCTGACGCTGCCGTTTCACTGCTGCATCTCTGCTCAAAAACAGCCTCAATTTGAGTCACTGCGAAGCTAAAAGATCCATCAGCGGGACTAAAATGGTGGAACGCTGAGAAACAATCGCGAGGTTTGCTGTGAAGTAAGGGATTTTTACTAAGACGGGCTGGTAGTCAGTACTGTATCAGCGTTGTGAATGGGACCACCGGGTCACGCCGCCAGCTACATGTCTGCCTTATTCGGCTGAGTCAAGATGCCATTATGAATAATGTTCTCCCTTTGTTCTCTCCGTGGGAAAGCTAGCTAAAATTAGACACATCTTGTTCCATGTACAAAGCAGCCCTGAATTCAGAGTCACGCAGACCATGATGTGCAGAGGTGTATTTCATCTAAAACCAAACCTTCACAGAGGCTTGTATTTGTCTCTGTCACATCCACTCAACTTCAAAATTGTTTCAAACTCCAAACAAAAAGGAAAACTACAGCCACCATTTTTTATAATAGAGAAGTATTTGGATGAAATACTAAATAATTCGTTTAATTTACAACATCTGAGCGAGAAACATCCAAAATGAACATTCAATGACATTATACATTTGTGACCTGTATGCCTTATTCTATTGCACGGGCATTTTTTTGGCCAAAATACATTGTATGGATACAAAACACTTTTTTTTTTTCTTTTAAGCCAAAAATGTTTAGTATATTTAGTACAGTTTAGTATGTTTAGTACAACTGTAAATTTATCAGTATATAAAATTTTTGCTTAATAATGTGAATTCCAAAACACTTAATTTTAAACACAATAAATTTAAAGGTTATTTTCTTAGTATTTTGATACTGTAATTGTTTTCAGACTTGCAAATAGTTGTTTCTCAGCCAAATATTGTCCTATCATAACAAACCATATATCACTGGGATGCTTATTTGTTCAGCTTTTATGTGATCCATAAATCTTAATTTATAAAATTGTATACTTATCACTGGTTTTGTGATTCAGGTTCACATATACTGAAATGTAACATCCATCTTTTTAAGATCCAATGATTAAAACAATATAATCAGAAAACTTTGAAAAGGCTTGAATGGTTTTAATGCGGAGCAATGACTGCATGCAATCAATATTTAAGTGTCACTTGATGGCAGACCTAGTTGCTGATTAAAATAATGATTCTGAAAACTTTGGAAACAATAGTTTTGAAATTGTTGTTGAGGTGGCAAGTATGCGTCAGATTCTCAATGTGCACTCTGACCATGATAGTGACAGCAATTGAAAAGATAATGAAATATGCTTTATTTTATTCTTTTGCAATTGTTAATACAATTTTTAAGAGATTCTTATACTGTCGCAGCAGTTCATCCATGTTAGATATATAAGCTAGGGTCACTAAAGACCTAAACATTGGATACTGATTGGTAAAACATTGGTGCAGCAATAAGGGTTATTTCTGCTGATCGTTAAAGCTAAAAATCCAAGTGTCGGAGTCCTAAAACTAATTTTCAGCCAATTATCAAAAAAGGGCAAGGTCTTGTTGGGTTATGGGAATGTTTGTTTTGGTGTTTTTTAATATCAACATCATTTGGAAAAATTTACTTATTGCACCTTTAAAGGGTTAGTTCACTCAAAAATGGAAATTCTGTTATTAATTACCCTCATGTTGTTAGTTCATATTCAGAACACAAATTAAGTTGTTTTTGGATGAATAGCTCTTTCATCCTCCATACACAACAGCAGTTCAGAGGTGTTTAAAGTCTAGAAAAGGAAACATTGTCAAAACAGTCCATGTGACTTCAGTGGTTCAGCTGTAATCATACGAAGCTCCAAGAACACTTTTGTGTGCCAAAAAAACTGTAAAACTTCAAACTGTTCAGCAATGTCTTCTGCCTCAGGTCATAGCACCTGTTTACTATGGACAATACAATGTTTGAGTGTTTCACTGCTGAATCTAATGGCAACACGTACTTCCCTAAGCAAGCGCATATTGGCAAACAAAGTCATTTTTACAGTTTGTTTTTTTTGGCACACAAAAGTGTTCTTGGAGCTTTGTATTATTACAGCTAAACCACCAAAGTCACATTTAATGTTTTGACAATGGTTTTGGTTCCTTTACTGGACTTTGAACATCTCTGAACAGAAGCTGTCTATGAAGGACGAAAGCACTTGTATTTTATCCAAAATATCTTTATTTGTGTAACAAAGATTAACGAAGGTATTTGGAACGACATGAGGGTGAGTAATTAATAACAGAATTTTCATTTTGCGTGAACTCACCTTTTAAAGATCACATCTGCTGGAAGAAAGGAAAGATGCAAAAACATTTGCTCACCTTTTGAAGAGCAGGATGGCGATGACTATGATGATGATGAGCACCACGGCGAGCACAGGGCCCATGACCCACAGCATTTCTGGCTGTTCCACACTTGGGTTTTTACCTATGATGGGGTCTGAGTATGGGCTAGCTGAGAAGGTCCGCTACAGAGAGAGAGAGAGAGAGAGAGAGAGAGAGAGAGAGAGAGAGAGAGACATTAAAACCTCAGAGCAAAGTACACTTATTACAAAATGTCACAAGACAGTATCCGATGACTAGACACCACCAATCAAATAATAGCATGTCCTCTTCACATAGCATATATGCAGCTTCATTCATGCACTATTTAAACTTAAATTTAAGTAAATTTTCCAAATTGATAGTTTAGCTTGACCAACAACAAACCTTTGTGCCAAAATACACCTCTCTCTATGTTCTTTAGAAAATTTACACTCATAAATAAAACATACCTTATTAAAAATAAAACCCAACTTTCCAATTACTCTTTCCAATAAAGCAATCGATCTGGCACATTCAATAAAAACATGAAAACCTCTCTGTTACTGAACATGAATTGTAAAAGGATGAAATATTCATATTAAATTTGGACACAAACATTATTGTAGCCAGTAGACAACGTAGTGTTCTCCACTGTAAGTCTCCGCACGTCATGATTTTGCCAAGTACGATGCGATCCTGGGTATACATCTATGTTGATCCTGGAACATTATTTTTGTACGAAAATGTAATTCATACCCATTCCCTACCCCTAAACTCAACCATAACTGTAAAGAATTCCCAAAATCAGAGGGAATAATAGTTGGATAACAATCATGTAGAAGTGCATAAACCTAACTGTGAGCCTAAACTTAACATAAACTGTAAATGTATCCCTTAATTCGTATTGGCTGATTGACATAGATGTTAATCCAAGATCGCATCATACTTGTTAAAATCATGACGTGTGTAAGTCCCCGGAGAGTTTTGATGGGGACTTTTATAAATAAGCCTACAAATTATAGGCTATCATAAAATGTACTTTTCATTTTGTGTCACACCTATGTTTGATATGAGAAAGAGAGAGTTAATCCATAAAATACAATAGGGTTATGAACACGAGAGCTTGTGTGGATGTGTTGCTTCACTTGATGTACTTGAAGACGTCATGATAAATTAAAATAAAGTAAGGTAATGTGGTTCTGGCTTCATTATGACACTAAGTAGACATCTTGTGGCTAGATATTCTAAACAGGGCCAATTAGTATGAGAGCAAAATATTATAAAAGCAGAGATGGGAGTGTAAAGTTGTCTAAGTGGTTTACTAAGAATGTAGGTTAAAGAATACAAACAAAGCAGCTCATTTTCATGAGGTCTAATACAAAAGCAAAAACCATTACTAATTAGGTCACAAAAAATAGGCAAGGTAATTTACTAAAACACAGGTGCAAAATGAGTAGACATCTGTGTTTTGACTTAAAATAATGGCAAATATATAAGTAAACTGACTACTGCAAACCTTATTAAATCACTTTGAATGATTAATTTAAATACCTTCCTCCCATTTTTTTTCTAATATAAGCTAGATGCTGAAAGCACTGGTAAGTGGGCCTAATGATGAGAGTGATGGTAAACTCATCTGCTCAAATTAAATGCTTCCAAAATCCAAATGATAACAAATTATGCCTTATTTTTTTGCAATTTTTTTTCCCTTAAAGT
Source organism: Danio choprae (assembly GCA_903798125.1). Taxonomy (NCBI): domain Eukaryota; kingdom Metazoa; phylum Chordata; class Actinopteri; order Cypriniformes; family Danionidae; genus Danio; species Danio choprae. The sequence goes on along the minus strand of CAIGQW010004318.1, from coordinate 1,374,286 downwards.
TTCAGGAAACCCTGGACTAAATTGTCTGAGACTTTAACAGATTTGTGTGATGAATATCAATAAAGGCAACGTTTGCGTTTGTTTTATTTAATTGCAGGGAATAACTGGCTAATTTTGAGCTTTTCCCCTATTTTGTGGGTTTAAAAATCCATATGGGGTGGCGTCACTGGTGATGATGATTCATCAGAGTTTTCTTATGCTATGAGAAGACACTGCTTCTGAATTACTCAGTCAAGCTGTGAAACTGCACATTAGTTAGGTGTTCATGATGGTTTACATTTCTGGAAGTGTTAAAAGTTCCACCGCAGATTTATAAAAATATGACGTTATCAGAATTGCCCGCTTGTATTTTGAGCACTGCTGAGTAAATTCTTGAACACAGCTGATTGGCCATTGTGTTCATTGTGGTTTAGATATGACTGTGATTGGCTCTAATGATCACCGGTTTACAAGACACGTACACTGGAGCGTTTGAAAGCTGAGTCTGTCAGCAGATTAACACGACATACAAACACAAACCAAACAGTCATGGTTTTCAAACACTCCTGTGCCCGAGGACTTTTCTGTCCCTTCAAAGCAGGTATGTGTATGTCAAAATCTTTAAATACATAAATCTTTTTATTATGTGTTTTAAACAAAATTTTTTTAGTCAGAGTCAGAATGGGTTTTTGACTGCGTCGAGGGATCGCCGTAACCCATTGCTCTGCATTAACACTACTGAAACGCTAGCTGACAGCGGGGTTTCTATGTTCCTCTGTGTCGAGTTTCTTCGCGTGTTTTGTTTACATCAGAAATACCTGTAATGCTACCTTACTGTACAAGTAGCACAAATTCTCTTAATCAGAAGCGGGAAATAAATAAACACAAAATAAAAGTAACCATATGTAGCTCAAAACACTCGCTCCAATGGGCTAACTGCTCTCCTGCGACTCTCAGACCCGCCCACTCTCGTCAATGATACCAAGCCCACCAATCACAGAGCTTGCACTACCCGACATTGTGACATGTAGTTACATTTTGTAGTTACAGAGGTGTACGTCAGGATTGGCACCAGCCATGGCGAGGGGAATGTGAATGTTCGAAGGCTGCACTCTGGACCATCCACATGCACTCGACACAGAAGTATAAACCAGCCTTTACTCACTCTCCTCTTTCTCACCTGCTTTACTCAGTCACACCCACTCCCCTACCTTCTGCTCACAGCTTTCCATTGCCATTTAACTTGCTTTTTTTCCTTCTAAATCTGAGATAGACTTGAACTGAGAGAGGTGGGTTTCATGACCCTTTAACATGGTTAACATACACACATTCACCTTTGATTAGCATGTGTCAAACCTCTGACTACATTTTACCATATAGTGGAAGATGCACATAAGAAGGAGTTTGTGTGAATTTGTGCTTCCTCTTTTCTCTCCCTCTCTCTCTCTGGCTTTGATAAATGGAAGCTGAGAAGAGGAATCATATCCTCTTCATTAGTGCTCAAACCATGGTGATAGTGAGCTGGCTGGAAAGAGGGAGGAAGGGAGGGAGGGGAGTGACAGGAAGAAAAAAGAGCCAGTGTGAAGGGACATAAATGAGGAATCTCCCTGCTGTGCCCTCTTCCATGCACGCGCCACGGGGCAGCTTCCAATTCTGCCTCACAAGCCGCCTGCCATGAAAAGAAACAAGGGAAAAGTACTGGGGGAAAAAATTAACAGAAGGAAGGAAGGAAGGTGAGGAAAGATGGGTCTGTCACTATTGCTCCCTTATTCAGCATTGGGAGAGGACATTCACATGGACACATTTCCCAGGGGGCCGGAGCCTTTTGCCTTCCTCTCTTCCTATCATCACATGGAGTGGGACGCCGTAATCCATATTGCTGGCTCGGCTCAGCTTGATTCGTCTAAGAGCGCACAGATTTTAATTGAAGAGATAAGCAGGATATTAGCTGGAGGAGAGTCATGAAGTCATGAAGATGTTGTGTTATCGCTGCTGCTCATATGACAATCTCAATGTTAGTGTGGTGGTTTATGGGAGCGTGGGAGGTTCTGCGTGTGTGATGTAATAGAAATATACACTTCACTGCAGAATTTTGGTTTGGTTCACTGCAGAAATTAGTTTTTTTCTCAACTCTACAGGAACACCCTGGTCACCAGTTCAATAGTTTGAATCTGTCTATTGTTTTTAAGGGACTTGATCTACCAAATGTATGAGTCTTTTAGCTGGTAGTCTATTGGATCAACTCATCTGCATAAGCTAGAAAGCATGCAACATATTTTGAATGACAATTTTTTTTTTTTTACATTCCTACACTTGAAAAATTATTCTGGCTGTTTTTTTTCAAACTACTTATTTAAAATGAGCTAAATCCATATAATTCTTGAGGGTTTTTTGAGAACTTGGTAGTTTTATATTCAATCCACTTAAATTTGAAAAAACAATTAAGTCAACTTAATCGATTTTTGTTGGGACAACATGAAGGAATTGTGTTGAACCCAGCATTTTTTTTACAGTGTATTCTATGCAATAACAGAAATCAATAATTTGCGGGGGCTATAGTTAGTTTAAGAGAAAAAAAATATTAATGTAAGATTCTGGCACTTGTAGCATTTTAGCTGGTTAGGACACTGTGCTAAGCTGGTTTTAAGACTGCAAATAAAATAATGTTCTCTCTATTATGGCAAAGCTCACTAAAATAATGCCAAAGTCTAGAAATATTATTAATAAAAATAAATAATTAATGAAACAAATCGGAAAATACTCTAATAAACTAATAAATAAACCATTAAACTAATTAAGCAACACATAATAAAATAATAAGCTAATTAAATGAATCAAGTAAATAAATCTAAAAAACAAACATTAATACTTAGATTTATTTAATAAAAACACTTTGGTTAATGGGCATCACAGTGGCGCAGTGGGTAGCACGATCACCTCACAGCAAGAAGGTCACTGGTTCGAGCCTCGGCCGGTCAGCTGGCATTTCTGTGTGGAGTTTGCATGTTCTCCCCATGTTTGAGTGGGTTTCCTCCGGGTGCTCCGGTTTCCCCACAATCCAAAGACATGCGCTATAGGTGAATTGGGTACGCTGAATTGTCCGTAGTGTATGTGTGTAAATGGGTGTGTATGGATGTTTTCCAGTGATGGGTTGCGGCTGGAAGGGCATCCGCTGCGTTAAACATATGCTGGATAAGTTGGCGGTTCATTCCGCTGTGAAGACCCCAGATTAATAAAGGGACTAAGCTGAAAAGAAAATGAATGAATGACTTCGGTTAATATTAAGTTTCTTTATTTGTTCGTTTATTCTAATAATTTTAATATTTACAATAATACAAATAACCTGTGCAACCTAATAAATAAAACAAAGAAACAAAATAAATTATTTAAAAGTAATACTATTTCTGTATAAGCTGAGAACAGTCATGTTCTCACTTTTTGGCACAGAATTAACTAAATTGTAAATAAATATTCATTCCGGCTTAGTACTTTATTTATCAAGGGTTGCCACAGTAGAATGAACCGCCAATTATTCCAGCATATGTATTACGCAGCGGATGCCCTTCTGGTCACAACCCAGTACTGGGAAACAGCCATACACGCCTTCATACACACACTCATACACTACAGCCAATTTAGTTTATTCAATTCACCTATACAGCATGTCTTTGGACTGTGGGGGAAACCGGAGCACCCGGAGGAAACCCATGCAAACACAGAGAGAACATGTAAAAATAAATATATGAAGGCATATAAATGTCTGTCTCTCTCGTTTTTTTTATTTTTAAATATAAAAATTCCTTCTTTAGCCTCTGACCTCTGGTTTAATATCAAAGCTCTGCATTGCAGAACTGTGAACATTGTTAGTTCCTTCAATTGAAATTGCTCACAATTTTCCTCACTTGCGAGTCGCTTTGGATAAAAGCTTCTGTAGAACGATCAAATATAAATGTTAAATGTACAATTAGCCTCATTACTGTATTACATTAACAAGAATGACATTTTTCACATTACAGTAATGAGAATTTCAACACAAGTGCCAATCTCAATGGTCCTAAAAATAGGCCTTTTTTGTATCATTTGATTCACCCATCAAACAGTATCAAGTTTTTTTTTGTCCCTGTACACCACAGTGCAACTTGTCTCCTGCTGACGCTTTGGAGGTGAACACAACGACAACGGTCCCCCTCCTTGGGCACTTTAACACAATTTGAGCACGATGTGTTTTAGGCAGTTAACGTCACTAATGTGTTTCGCATTTCCTACAGATATGAAGAAAAAAACTAAGGAAAGCTGAATACTAACTAACGTGAAATCCATTGAGCGGATAAGGATGGGGACGTGTCCTGAGGCAGAAGATGAGCAGTTAACGACATCATCTCAGCGCTGGGCTCTCAGTACGGGCATTCGGCTAATGTAAACACTTTATCTGGCAGAAACAGCTCGGCCGCCACAGGCCCTCCTTCCTGATGAGCGTACTCCTCTGTCTCTGTCTTTCAGTTTGCCCTTTTTTTTTTCCATCGGCTTCTTTCTTTAAAGAAGACACATGATCAATTTTTTTTCTGTGTGCTATAATTGGGTGTGTGATGCATCTAATTCAGAAAACTTGAAAAAGGACAACCCAGGACAACTTTGTTTTGTTACAGTCTCCCAAAACTGAAAATTCTGTCATTATTAACTCTCCCTTTACTTGTTCCAAACCGGTATGACTGACTTTCTGCTTTTAAATTCCATGTTAAATCAATATATATATATTTTTTAGATGTTAGTATCAGTATGTTAGTCTTAAGGATATATTAAAGCTAGTGTGCTCGAAAACTGTGACAAAATTCACATTAAGAAGATATAAACATACTTGTAGTTTATCACTTTCGCCTAAATGGATCAAAGATTTTTTTTTAAAGGTCACCTCATATTTCAGTGCCTCATCAAATCTCCAATACAATATATTTGGTAACACTTTAGTTTAGCTCACAATTCACCGTATTTACAAACCATTAACCAACACTACTAGCTTACTAAACTACTAATTAGCTGTTTATTAATAGTCGGTAAGGTAGAAGTTGGGTTTAGGTTTTGGATAAGATTAGGGATGCGGCATATGATCATACTTTATAACTACTAATAAAGAATTAACATATTAATAATAGGCAGGTAATAAACCAGTAGCTATTAGCATGAATTATGACTCTAACTAAAGTGTTACCATATATTTATATAATATGTATATATTTATATCAAATATAATATATTTACATTTTGCTACACTGCTTCTCTGAGTTGATTAATCCAGAATTGTTGAATTGATTTACATTATTTAAGGCAAGTATCTTGTAAGTAATTGTAATTATTACTTTTTGCGGAAAAGTAATAAATTACAGTAACTAGTTATCAACGATTTTTTTTTGATGTCACCTCATATTTCAGTTTCTCATGAAATCTTCTGACCAATCAAATGCTGTCTAATATAATATGTTACTTTGCTTCTCTAAATTGATTAATCCAGAATTGTTCAATTGATTGACAGTATTTAAGGCAAGTACATTATAAGTAACTGTAATTTAATTACAAACAAATGACAAGTAATCCCTTACTTTACTTTTGCGAAAAAATTATCTAATTACAGGAACTAGCTACGAAGTTACACCCAGTTACTAGTTAAACCCAACATTGGTCATGAGGTGCAGTGCAGTATCCCTGTACAAATAAATAAAACTAAATAAAACAAGTTTGTTTGCTATATGATGAATAAAAGATAAATATATCTGTCCGTTTGAAATAGCTCAATTCACTGGAAAAATCTCAATATTTTTAGACTACATTTTTTAGATAGAGCACAATTTCTTCCAGCTTTACACTGTATATCTGTGCCGAGCTCCAGGCTTTATCAGTTCTGAAGGCCCCTGTGCTGGAGTCTGAGCAGTTCATTCATTTCCTATGACAGCAGCGCAGCAGGAGAGTTACAGAAGAGCCAGATCCGCAGGGCACAGTTGCATCATGAACGTCTTTTACTGGCCATGAACAAACGGCTGGGCTTGCTCTTCTGAACCATACACACTCATCGTATCATTTTCAAATCATCATCATCATCATCATCATCACCCTATTTAACCTACATGAGTTAAAGCAGCGTTCAGGTACAGCCAATGTCTTGACGGGGATAAGAAACGAACAGGCAGCACGACGTTTGGAGTGCTGAGTTAGGAAGCTGTCCTCTTCTTCTCATAAAGTATGGCGGACAGATTAATGCCTAAGCTTTAGGGATACTTAAGAGTCAGCTTCAAGGGAATCAGGACAAGCCTCCGTGCCACGCAAATCCATTCTCCAGCTCTTTCCACAGAGCCCATGGAGACGGAGGAGCTGCTGACACCACCATGAGAGCCAGAGATGAATATTTATCCAACTGCTCCTCTCGAGGTCTGGGCTAGAAGTTTCAGTGATGATTATTTCCTGGGCTGTGAGGGTGGAGAGTTTGATTCTTTGATTTGTTTGAGAAGCAGACAGAAAAAAACTGCTAATACTTGTTCGACAAACAAAGCTTATTGAGTTTGCTGCTTATTAAGAGGACTTTGTCAAGGCTTGGTTTGTGTGTCTGCAAATCATGCCTATCGTATCGTATCATATCGTATTGTATATTTTTATTTAATGCCATGTCAGCAACAAAGGCTATTTTCATGTTTTTTAAAATTTGATTAAAAATAAATCCAAGATAAAGAAGAAATAAATAACCCCAGGATAAATTAGATAAAGATCTTTGCACACTGAAGTCTGACATGTTCATATGCGTTTTTTTCGTATACAAATTCAAAACATGCGTTACGCACACAAACCTTGCACACCAAGTTCAATGCATATTAATTAATCCGCTGCAAAATAATTAGCAAAACGATACAAAATGGAGTCTTTGAGTAGTGACGATGATTTTGTTGTCTTCTCCCAGCTTAACAAAAGAAAGAGGATATATTGGGTCCATCCCATCCTTAGATTGCGGATAGAGGAAGGAGAGTTCCAGCACCTTATCAAAGAGCAGTGGGATTATCCTGACCAATTCAAAGTTTACTTCAGGATGCCCGTGGTTCAGTTTGATACTTTGCTAGCGATACTGGAAGCACATATTAAAAAGAAGACCACCAACTTCCGTGAACCAATTTATCCTGAACAGAGACTGGCAGTTTGTCTAAGGTACAGAGATACAGACACACACACACACCAAACCGGGCCGACAAACTAGCATACAATAAAACACATAACATTTGTATTATAATATATACAGTGCATCCGGAAAGCACTCATAGCGCTTCACTTTTTCCACATTTTTCCACAAGAGCACTCTGAAGCAGGTTTTCATTCAGGATGTCTCTGTACATTGCTGCATTCATCTTTCCCTCTATCCTGACTAGTCGTCCAGTTCCAGCTGCTGAAAAGTATCCCCACAGCATGATGCTGCCACCACCATGCTTCACTGTAGGGATGGTATTAGCCTGGTGATGAGCGGTGCCTGGTTTTCTTCAAACGTAACGCCTGGCATTCACTCCAAAGAGTTAATTTTTAGTCTCATCAGACCAGAGAATTTTGTTTCTTATGGTCTGAGAATCCTTCAGATGCCTTTTGGCAAATTCCAGGCGGGGAGTGGCACATTGTCATTATGGGGTATTGTGTGTAAAATTTTGAGGAAATAAATGAATTTAATCTATTTTGGAATAAGGCTGTAACACAAAAAAATGTGGAAAAAGTGAAGCGCTATGAATACTTTCCGGATGCACTGTATGTATTATGTTATATGCCATGTCTTTATATTCCATACTTTGCTTATCATAAAGGGCTTTGTGTTGTGAGACCAAGTGGATTTTGTTCTCAAATGCAATTTTGGATTTTGCCTTTCGCATCTAGGGTGGCCCTGAATTGTCAAAACCTCTTTTCGGATGTGAAAAGCTGTAAAAATCGAACCCGCGTCAAATTTTTTATGATGGACGAAAATTTCAAATTTAGTGTTCAATAAATTTAAGACTTTTAGCGCTTATGTATTATAAAAATGCTAAAACTTTTCAAGGTAAAACTTTGCTCAATATAGCTTTAAGTGAGTTTTAATTACTTCTGTAGTTATTAAAATTGTGACAAAATTAATTGAGCAGCAGTGGTGTCTTTAACTTTAATAAAAGAAAACAAAATTATAATTCTGACTTCAGACATCTTTCATCTTAAATCTTAAATCTATTAGAAATTTACGGGTCTATTCCATATTTATTCCATATTTATTATTCATCCATGTATTCCACTTATTTAATATGTAAACCATTGATGGTAGGTCTGATGTCCAAGGGAGGACTTTGTCATCTGTTTACTTGCAAATCCTGCCTACAGCTTCACATTTTCTGTGAAGCTGAATGGACAAAGAAGGAAAACATAGATTTAGGCAGTAGTAGTTACCTGCTTCTCATTGGCAGTAACAGGGTATTGGTCCTTGAGTTCGGCCATCACAAAACACTGGAAGTGTTGGTTGTTGGGAAGGGGCCGGTTGATGAAGCCACTGTAGTCCCGCTCGTCGCCCAGAGTGAAGGTTTCTGGAAGCAAGAACAGCTTTGCGGCGATGTACGGCCTTACAGTGTCTGTGTGCCGTCGACGTCTCCTGAGATGAGCTCCCTCACTAGACTCCAGGAGCTAAGGAAAAGATCACACAACAGACATAAACACCACTGGCTCTCAGAGTCATGTGGATTAAAACAATGCCTGTCAATGCTGTTCATTTGAACTGAGAATGTGTTGTGAATGTGTGTATAGAAATCCTGTGGTCTCTTTTTAACACATTCAAGTCAGAAAAAGAAAAAAAGTTGTATTTTGGTGCATTTAAACATAACAGATTTATTAAATAGATATATTTATTAAAATAACACTTTAGTCACCAAACATATTTAGAAATTAAAATATAATACAAATAAATTCAAGCAAAATGTTGCAGAAAAAAAGGACAACCTACAATTTTTTTAAAATTTATATTTAATATTTTTCTATAACATAAATTTGGGTGTACTAGTTTTTGGACCGTTATCGTAAGTTATCATAAGCTCCAGATTTGACTTCAGTACTGACTAATCTAATGTATCTGCACAAATATAATAATGTATAGCTTCCTATTAAAAATATGAATTTAAAAGATAGATTTGTTAACTTATATATGCTGAGCTCTGTATATTATATGGTAAGGAAAGCTTCTGTAAAAGGGTTAAAATCCATAAAAATTATCTGTTTTTGCCAGTTATCATCAGAAATGATGCTGTTAGTGAATAAAAAAAATATTTGTGCATGTAAAGAAGAATTTGCTACTAAAAGTATAACAATAAAATAAAATAATTTTTGATAATGATATATTTGTTTTATTTCTACTTTTTCACAGATATTGTATTCTCTGTGAACCCATGTGCAACTTTTTAAAACTGATGCACAAGTGTTAATGCTTCCCATGTACTGCACAACCCTGTTAAAAACAATGAACCAGGTACAACTCACCTCATCCAGCTCCATCTCATCGGGATTAATCCACTGACGAGATGATGTATGAGAGATGGGCACGACCACAATGTAATAACACCTATGCAGAAAACAACACTGTTAGCATCCACACCATTACTACACTCATACTGCATGCACCACAGCAGAAAAACCGCAGAGTAGCTTTCAGGATAATATCTTCAGTTAATCACCTCAGCACAACGGGTTTTTAATATTCAGCTGCATGTGTCAGAGTGTGAGGGAATGAAGAATTTATGAACGAGCTGTCAGGTGGTCCCGGACAGGCATAACCCTTGAAGACTTGTTCATAATAAGACAGAGGCTTTAATTTGGCCAGTGTCTGATACGAGAGGCATTCTCTCAAAATCAGCTTTAAGAAAAACCGTCTCTGTGCTCCAGAGCTCCACCATTACCGGAGAACGAAGTGCTGTGTCTGACACGAAATCCCACATCAATCAGCGCTACTCCAAATGCCAATCTTCTCCAGGACTTTCTCATCCTCAACACTCTGGTAATCTTTTTACCAATCAAAAAAGGCACTCCGGAGAACAGCCATGTTCTCAACTTGGGATTGGCTTTTCTTTTTTTCTTTTTTGGGACCACACTGCACCAACTCACTGATTTAGTGAACGTCCAAGACATCTGAAGAAAATCTCCCATTTTTTTGCGGTCGCAAATTAGCTTAATTTCTTTTCTTTTATTTTCTTTTTGAATCCTTTCAGCCAATCTCCAGATCTAGTCTGAGCATTTTTAGCTTAGCTTAGCATAAATCATTGAATCAGATTAGTCTGTTAGCATCTCGATAAAAAAAAAAAAATTAAAGAGTTTTGATTTTTTTTTCTTTTCTAAACTTGACTTTTCTGTGTAAAAAATCCAACTTGAAAAAAGTTGAAATTACTTGTTTTTTTTTTTTGCTGGTTTTGCAAAAATCTGTAAAAATGTCTGTACAACTACATTTAACACGTTTACTTAACTAAAATCAAAACTTTCTTCAATAAGTTAAAAAGAACTAGTTTTGCGAGCAAAAAAGCTCCTGCCAACTTGTTACTTTAAGTTGAGTTGAGTTAATCTCCGAAAGAGCTGCAGAAAGACTATTAATGTCATTTTTCATTTCACATTTACGTAATTCGCTCTACAAAAAGAAACGCTTAGCGCATGTGGACTGTTAATTTGTATTTAACTGTTATGTGTATATATATGGGCCTCACAGTGGCGCAGTGGGTAGCACGTTCGCCTCACAGCAAGAAGGTCGCTG
>CAIGQW010004318.1:1299139-1318951 GCA_903798125.1 Danio choprae | reverse complement strand
ATTTCTTTTTGCAAAATTGTTGGGAATCTTACATTTTGTGTCATCAATTGTGTCATCAAGTTCAACAATTACCTCTCAGATCTGTTACCAAACACTGCACAAGCTGTTAATGATTTAGCCAATGAGTCAATGAAATCTGGCAAGCTATTAATTTCAATGTCACAGAGATTGAAAAGTTGCTCACTTCAGTAGAAAAGTCAAAGCAGATACTATTTGGTCATTTCTCACTTTTTCTTACTCATGACGACCAAGAGAGGGAGTTGGCAAGAGTTGCCAAAAATGTGTCTGCGGTGTCTGACATTAGTAATAATTTAAAATAATGTAGCACATATTCAGGTTCTTACAAGAGTGTTTATACCATTCTTTAACATAAAGTCATTGTTGGACAGCGCAATTATAAGCTTTTTTTTGTTAGCTTTCGAATTATTTTGAAGGTAGGACAGTTGTTGGGTTGCCCTAATGTTAAGTTTCTAGGAATGTTTTTATTCATGTAATATGACCTTCCTGTCTGTTAAGATAATGCATTTAGGAAAAGCTGTTCTGTAATAGATTTTGTCTTAATTGTGGTTTTAACTGAAATTACCTTGATTGAGAGGACATGATTTTAAAGTTACGATCTTTCCGTAATACGCACCCATGACTACATTTCTTAAATGCATCATAAACAAGTGGTTGGTCCATCTTAATTTACAATAATTTCAGAAACTGTGAATTATTCTTTCTAATGATTATTCATTTAAATAAATAAGTTTCTTACCTTTGACAGAAACTTGTGCTGTTGCCTCGATCATTCCCAGAGATGATATAGCCACGCAGGTGTAGTTGGTCGACTGACGGATGTTGGTGAGCTCCAAGACATTGCGTCCCACAGGCATCTCCTCATCCTTGGTGAGCTCCACCTCACCAGTCATCCATTTAACATAGGGCATCGGGGCACCTACTGCCACGCAGGTGAGGTTAACACTGCCCCCTGGCATCACCTCGTGATTGGTAGGTGGGATGGAGAAACGGGGTGGTACTCGTCGTACTACCAAAAAGAAGGACATTCGTTTTGTGTTAAAAAGAGTGCTATTTTATAGTTTCACACCAACTTTGGATTCAAAGTTTGGTAAAAAAGGAAAACCTATTGTCATTACTACATGTCTAGTGTGAATACAAGGGCACTATGTCACTAACATGAACAAACTAACATGAAGTCGAGCTGACAGGTCAAACAAATTCCCTTCAAAGACCGAACTGTCATTTTTTCCATTTGTTAAAGCCTGAAGCTTAACAACTGGAGGCAGGAAGTCAATACTGTGGCTCACACATATGCGCAGACGAGGCCGATAAACCAATACGTGCCAGGGGAAGGGTGAATAAGGCATCGTAATGGTATTTCTTATAGAGTGAGGCATTAAAATTCATGCCAAAGGGGAGCTTTATTGAATTGTGGGTTTGAAGAGAAAAAAAAATCATCCTTGCTGAGGCACTGCAGGATGTGGAGTTTTCTCTGTCAGTTTATCGCACGGTGGCACTGAGACCCCGGTCTGTTGTTGCTCAGTCCTGCCTCGATTCGGGAACCTGCCCGAGACCTTGTGGGAGACGTATTGTTTGCAGGCCCCTCTCTTTGTGAGCCTCTGATATGCAGATAAACCTGACATTAAAAGAGGTTCCCATGGAGACCAAAAGGAGCCTACTGACACTGTGCAGAGATGGGGAGCAGAGGGAAAAACTATCAATGTGGAGTCTGAACGGAATTCAAACCTGCCTTGACATAAACTGACTAGACTGCATGAGGCAAAGCTTATTGTGTACAAGGAACTAATCCACGAGGATCAGAATATCAAGGTTTTTAAAGGGTATTCTGTTATCGGTGGAAACGCCGGGATGCATTTCACTCTTTATTGTGCAAGGATCATACCTAGTGGCCATCACGGGGGGGATGCGAATGCTGAACTGCTTACATAAAGAAGCTTTTTTTCTACCAAAATAGGAGTATAAAACAGCAGCACATTAAACAGACTCTTCCAATTTGTGTTAATGACCCGCTGCCTCGTGTCGGTCTATGGAGAAATGGCACAGGCAATAATTGGTTTTTGCACAGGTCCTCCTGAAATTGGATTCTCCACTATGTTCTCTCATTTTATTTTCAGATAGACACCGCGACCAAGCTTGTTATTCTCCTCATTATGTTTGCACTGTAAAGGCAAAACGATAGACTCTTGAGCATTTTTTTCTTCTTTGAATTAGGCTATGTGAAATTCTAAATACTTCAAGGCCGCTGTTGCCAAAAAATTACAGCAGCATATCTAAGATATACAAACTGATTTCCAGGGAAGTCTGTGACACTGACAAACTATAACTATGGACACGGACACACAATGAAATGTGTTGTGCAAGAACGGAAACTGTTGTGGGTAATACAAGACAAGTGCATTTACGGTCAAAATAAACACTGATGATGTCTCTATTCTAAGGCTTCATGAAATGGTGAGCAGGTTGGGTACAGGAGTCTTTTTCATGAGCCAAAACATACATGCAACGTGGGGAAAAAACACTTAAACCTCACAAAAACCTATGTATTCTTAAATTAAATTAAATTAAATTAAATTACAGGGAAGGATGATTTACACAGATAACAACTAGCCTGAACAAAATAACATTGCACTTGCATCTCTTTTAATGCAGGTTCATGCAAGTCACCTGACACAACACATTCAGCCTGAACACAAAGGTGAGGGGCGGCATAACGCAGGGAGTGGGATTGATAACAAGGGTCTCTGATTAAAGATGGATCCAGGTTGGTGTCTGCAAGCGGCGGTTAAGAGTGAAAAGAACCAACCTCCTCGAGGGTCTATGAGATGAGGTGAGAGTTTGACCGGGTGATTTAATGGAGATGAAATTGAAAGTCAGAGACAAATGGAAAACAAGAGAACATGAAAAGACATTTGTGAACAATTTCATGGCGGTTAGAAAAAAAGAAACACAATGGAAATTTTTAAAAGACAGACACAAAAGCATAACATTCACAGAAAAGTCAGATATTCTACCTTATTTCATACATATTGCAGTAGCATCTGCAATGTTAAAGTTTAACACAGGCCTATTATAAGGTGAATGTAAAAGACATTTAAGCAATTTATCAGTCCTTGTCTATAGGGAACACACTCGGGTTAATAAAGGTTAATGATAGTTATTAATTTAAGGGAGTCAGTTCAGTAAGAGAAAGCAGATGTTCCTTATATAAATAACAATCTATGAAAATATACTGTATATATTAGTCTAAAACAATCATGACATCCATAAAGACAAACTGGCATCCTGTTGTGTGAATGTGGCTCAAGACAATATTCGATTTTACAGGCAAACGTCATCCAAAAATGAACATTTGATGGTAATTTACTCACTCAAAGGGCATCAAAGATGTAGGTGACTTTTGTTTTGCTTCAGAATAACATTAATTTTATCTTCAAGAGTAACGTGCTAATTTAGCTTTGTTTTTCTGACTCTTTAGACATTGACTTTAGCCTTTTATGAAAAAAAAATGAAAAAAAAAAACATAGTCAATGTTCTACTGAAGAAAACAACCAAGTGCTTAGATGACCTGGGGGTGCGTAAATTACCAACAAAATTGTTTTTATTTTTGGGTGAATTATTACATTTTAAAAAAGTATCATTATAAAGTTTATGGTTAGTACATTATTTATTAAAGATAAATATTCGTGTTTTGATAACTCTTGTGTTTTCAGTGAGTTTGAGAGAGAAGCAAGCTGAGTCGTGACATGTACACGACAATGTGTGTGTGCACGTGCGTGTGCGTGTGCGTGTGTGTGTGTGTGTGTGTGTGTGTGTGTGTGTGTGTGTGTGTGTGTTTGTGTGTGTGTGTCATTTTAATAATGCTTAAAACCTGTAATCATTGACTTCACTTCCATAGCATTTGCTTTTCCTACTGTGGAAGTGAATGGTTACAGGTTTTCAGCTTTCTTCAAAATATCTTAAATGTTCAACAAAATAAAGGAACTCTTATAGATTTGCAACCAACTAAAGTGAGTCAATTTTCATTTTACTACCCCTATAAGTGTGAGTTTACATTAAACCAACCATTATGAGAATAATTTGTGTGATATACTGTAAATTCAATAGATTAAGCAGTAATAAGTAATCCATTCCAATAATTTTATTCTAATAAACATTGTAATTAAATGTAAATATATTTTTTAATTAAATGGTATTTCATAGACTCACATTTAATTTTCACAAGCAAAGGAAAATAAAAGGATAATGAAAATTCATTCATTCATTTTCATTTCGGCTTAGTCCCTTTATTAATCTGGGGTCGCCACAGCGGAATGAACCGCCAACTTATCCAGCATATGTTTTATGCAGCGGATGCCCTTCCAGCTGCAACCCATCCCTGGGAAACATCCATACACACCCATTCACACTCATACACTACGGACAATTTAGCTTACCCAATTCACCTGTACCGCATGTCTTTGGACTTGTGGGGGAAACCGGAGCACCCGGAGGAAACCCACGCCAACACAGGGAGAACATGCAAACTCCACACAGAAACGTCAACTGACCCAGCCGAGGCTCGAACCAGCGACCTTCTTGCTGTGAGGCGAACGTGCTACTCACTGCGCCGCTGTGAGGCCCGATAATGAAAATGATAAATGAAAATGTAATTTTCATATGGAATATTTGAAACGATTTTAAATGTTACAATTATTGTTTGAAATCAAGTTGTAATACATTACGAATTTAGCACTGACTTACAACAATTTAGACTTTATTAAACCGTTCTGTCTGGAAAATTCTATTTTAACTACATAGTATGTATTAATAAGGCAGTATAGAATTGAACAACTAACAATCAGTTATTTACATCTATAAATTAAGTACAATTTAATCAGAAAATATTTACTAACAAACAAAATAAAACGCCATTTAAAAAGTATAAAGTATTAATCAAGTCAAATAAATGATTATAAAAATGCAATTGTGAGAAATATAGTCTCAGTTGCAAGATATTAAGTAACGCTAAACTTTTGTTTTTAAAAGCCAAACAAAAAAAAGAAAAGAAAAAAAAAAAAGAATGACTGACATATTAACATTTTCCGCACATATGTCAGAGAAGTAACATAACCCGCAAACTATTTCGACAATTTGGAAAGATTTTCTGACAGCTGTCTCAGCATGCATGTGAGCATTCATAACTGTATCTCCAGCCGGGCACAGAAGGCCATGGAGAGATCATCTAAAAGAGCCTTGGGCCACATTCTGCCACACATTGACACATGATAGATGATGATGTCAGTTAAAGGCTTGTTAGGACTGCCAGTGTAACGCTACAACACCAGAATATCAGACTGGAATGCATTAGCCATATTAAAATGTCCTTAAATACTGTATAAAAGTAGACAGATTCACACACACACGAAGACATAATAAACAGAGCGGCGGGTGTGAAGTGTGTGCGCGTGGTTTGATTTGCTGTCAGTTTGGGGAGCAGAGGAAGGAAGGAGAGCAGACAGCGCTTGACAATGTTTCACTATGGAATAAGCGACTGACAAATGAGCATTCACATATACAGGCTGTACACATGACTGCGATTCTCCTGGTGATCTGTTCCTACTGTATGTTAGACGGACGGACAGAGACACTCGTAGAGCATTTAGACAGCTCTCTGAAAACTGCTGAAGTGCTGGAAAAGAAAGCAGCTGTTGAATACAGAGGCCTACGCTAATACTGGCACCCTTGGTACTGTGAATATGAGCAAAGGAGGTTTGGGGGGGGGGGGAAGTTTTGCGATATTTTGTTTTTCTGCAATATACACTGTAAAAAAGATCTGTTTTGCGTTTATTTATGGTTGTGAATTGCATTATGGGAGCTTGATCTCTGCTCTGTCTACTTTTGATGTTGAAAATTCAACTTTACAGTTTAACAAACGTGACTTTTATTGACATTTGACATAATATAATGTTCAAAAAATAATATAAAGAGAAATAAGTGTGTAAAATAACAGAAAATGTATACTGGCAGTTTATTACGAGATTTTTGTACCGTAATATACATCACCAACTCAGACAATATATCACTTTAAACTATTAAAAATGTTCATAAAAGCGTCTTTTTCAAAGTTAAAAGTTTTTGGAAGAATGAGCAAGGTTGCATAATGCAATTCAAAAGCACAAATAAACGGCGGAAAAAATTAAATATTAAAACATTAATCGCAAAATATGAAAAACTGCTAATTTATGGATATTTTTTAAATATATTGCGATTGCATCAGATGACCTAAAGAGCTCTATTTGGAAAGAATTCATAATTCTGCATTGATTGGGATGATTTTGTAAGGGAGCATACCTGCATAATATATAATAAATACAGATGCACCGATTGTAATTTTCTTGGCTGATTCCGATTTTGAAGTTATATTTACTATAATTGACAATATACACAAAAAAAATATACTTTTAATTATTTTCCCCCCCAATCAAAATATAAATACAATTTCCTTTCTAAATACTATAATTGACAGCATGTACAAACAAAATATATACTTTTAATAATTGTTTTAATAAAAAAATATAAAGAATTGTTTTAAATGAACTTTGAATTAATTCAACAATGAAAAATAATTATTAAAATAAAATATTATTATTATATTATTATTACAATAAACATTAGTTTCCACAAACTGCAACAACACTAACAAAACATGTAATTTTCCACTTTTATAACTTTCACAAAGTTCAAAGATTATTATAAGCTATGCTTATCTAAAATGTTTTGATTATTTGTATTTATTCTATACTTTTACTATTATCTTACAGAAACTGATTTTCTGATTTGTTTTATCTTGTTCTGGTAAAACATTTGCTGACAACTTATGTTGACAAAGATTTTCTCTCTTTCTCTCTGAAAGCAGTAATTTCAACTTGACATTGCAAATCCGATTGCGAATTGCTAAATTGATGCTAAAACGATATATTGTGCAGCCCTAGTGTTTTGTTAAAAATCTTAATAAGGTCTAAAGATGCTTGATCGGATGAGAGTTTATTTCTATATTCTCAATATTCTCTTCATGCTGCTGAGTATAGAGTTTTGTGTTAATATTTTGAGCAAAAGGCCAAAAGGTCAAACAAAGGTTCAGGTATAAATACAAAATTATTAGCCCTCCTGTGAAATTGATTTCTCTTTCAAATATTTCCCAAATGCTGTTTAATGGTAAGAACACATTTTTAAACACAATAGCTTCAATAACCGATTTCTTATAACTCACTTCATTAGTCTTTGCCATGATGATGGTACATACCATTTTACTAGTTATTTATTTTGCAAGATATAGTATTCAGATTTAAATGCTTAGCCATATTAACTCAGCAAATTAGGTTAATTAGGCAAGTCATTGAGCCATCTGTTCAATCAACTGTTCTGTAGACAATCGAAATTAAAATATATATATATTAGTGCCAATATTAGCGGAGGGCTCAGTACTGTACACAGATCCACTGACAGGCTGGCAGTCTTAGACACTCAGGTCATCCAGCGTGAGCAGATAAATGAGCAGAACGGGAAGCTGAAGGATGATCTGAACGCCCTTGAAGAGAAAAGCGTGATTAGCTGTTTTGCAGAAACACTTTGGAAAAACAAGCACCCACACCCTGGCTGTGATGGACAGATGGATAAAGGAGAGCCATTATGCACCTGTCAACTCTGAGGAAGTTAGTTGTTGGTGTCATTCCAGAATGTTCCGTTTTTTTGTTACTTTTATTATTTTGGCTGTGCAAATGTCTTTGTGGTGAAATGCGAGATTATAGAGGGTGTTATATATATTTACTTAACTATACAGATACATTTTAAAAACATGTTTGGCTTTTTTTTGAGCCCAGAGCCAAAAAATGTTATTAAAATAATTTAAAAATAATTTTAAGGAAAATTTGAATTTGTACTGTGACATAAATGCAATTTTTAAGCAGACTGCATTGCAAAATACTATAAAATATATACTGCATTGCAATCGTTTTGAATATAATAAACCTTAGTCACAATTATTGAAATGAAAGAAAACATATAACATTTAAATGAAAAAGGTTTTTGTGGATAACTCTTTTGTAAAATAAAATACAAATAAATACACACATATACACATATTTCACTTCCACAAGCAAAGGGAAAGAGTCAGAAAAGTAATTTTGAACGAAATAGTAAATAGCTTTTTTTTTTTTTAGGAATATTAGGATTTTAATTAATTAATTAATTAATTAATTAATTAATGCATTTACAAAACATTTATAACTTTTAATAAAAAGAAGATAACAATTGAAACTATTTAATGTTTAAAAATGTAATTGTAAGTTTTTATTTATTTAAAACCCTCATAATTACAGTCTATTGTTTAATTAGAAAATTGTTTATACATAATTTACTGTCTGTACACTTAGTTAAAGCACAAATGACAACAAAAGTTAAAGAACAAGAATAAATATAAAAATTGAATATATATTAAATAAATTTTAATATTTTATATTTATTCTTGTACATTTATTCTAAATTCCTATTTATTCTTATTCGTACATTTATTCTTATTCAAAAGTTAACGTTTAAAACTGAGGGGAACTGTGTGATAAAAAAATAACGTCAAAATGCAAATAATCCTAATGTTCCTAAAACAGCCTTCGCTTTTACGCAAAAGTGGTTAAGAGTGAAAAGAACCAACCTTCTCGAATGACTATGAGATGAGGTGAGAGTTTGACCAGGTGATAGGACGAAGATGAAATTGAAAGACAGAGACAAATGTGAAAGAAGAGAACATGAAAAAGACATTTGTGAATATTTTACTGGTGGTTGGAAAAATACAGAGAGAGAGACTCAAATCACGACACTCCATCTGAATAGGAGCAGGACGGGACGTTGAGGAACTCCAGCAGGACGCTGTGCACATACACACCCAAGCAGATGGATAAAGGAGACCCATTATACACCTGTCAACTCTGAGGAAGTTAGATGTTGGTGTGGCTCCAGAACATTCCTGTTTGTGTTGTTATGACTTCGGCTGTGCAGGTTACATTTCTTCGTTGTAAAATGTGGGCTCATACAAATGGATCAAAAATACTTTAAAAACCTTTCAATAGCACGCTTGCCTCATTTTTCAAATTAAAACGTTCAGAAATCTGGCTCATGTTTCAAAACAAAAAAAAAAACCCAAACAAAAACTGCAAGAATATTACATTTTGTTTAAAGCTCTTTAGCATAAGCAGTTAGCTTGTCGTAGAACATTGCTAGCAGGTATTATTACCACGTTTCTGGTATATATCATGCTGTTTGAATGTTTCTAACATAATTTAACAGACCAACTGCTTTACTACAGACATGAGATGTCATTTGTGGTTATGTTTTAACTGCAAAATTACAAAACACAAAAAGGCATGTTCAAATGTTAATGTTAAGGGTTAGCACTCTGCTAGCATGTTTCTAACATGATTTAGGACAATGCTATTGTTTTAGTTTGTTGCGAACATAATTTACAAAAGTGATTGCATGAATACATTGCTAGCATACTCCTACTACACTGCTGAATTGTTTTAGCAATTTAAAATTAATAAAATAAATTAATAAAATCATTTCAAAATAACATTGCACTTCAAGTTAAAATACAACTTAATCACTTTATTAACTTGTAAAGTGTTTACACGCAGCACATAGCAAACTCTCAGACTCTGTTAGCATGTTTTAGCATATCGTTTTGTTTCAAGCCTGATATTTTACCTTGTTTTTAGGGAACACTGATTATCATTTCTTTACCAACAACTATTACAGATATTTTTTTTACTATAGATATCTTTTACTACAGATATTAGATGCCATTTGTGGTTAACTACACAACTAGAAACTACAAAAAACATGTCCAAATGTTGTGGTTCGCTAGCATGTTTCTAACATGATTTACCACAATGCTAATTTTTTACAAACATAATTTACCAAACTGTTTGCAAGCACTCTGCTAGTAAGTTTTTAACAAGATTTACCTAAATGCTAATGTTTTAGCTTGGTTGATAACATGTTTTTTGTATAATTTACCAAACATATTGCTAGAACTATGCTTCACATGATTTACCATAATGCTAATGTTTTAGCTTGGTTGCTAAAATGTTTCTCGTATAATTTACCAAACAGATTGCTAGAACTATGCTTCACATGATTTACCATAATGCTAATGTTTTAGTTTGTCGCCACAATGCCAATATTTTAGTTTGCTGCTAACATGTTTCTAGCATGATTTACCAAACTTATTACATTGCTATACTGATAACACTGACTTATTTTTACCAATGTAACAACAATTAATTGATAAAAATAGTGTAATGTTCAAAATAACAGTAACGTAAGTTCAAATACAATGTGATCCCTTTATTAACTTGCAAAATGTTTATACGTGGCACGTAGCAACCACTCATGATCGTATACGATGACGTCTGCAGTTTAATCCCATTGTAAGGAACATTTTTGGCCGTTTGTTTCACAGGAAGCATGAGAAGGCTTAGTGTTCACCTCTTGCGTGACAATTACTGGGTGGCACCGTAACGTCACTAGCTAGAGGCCATACTGGCAGCCTGCCATAAGCTCCCTGTTATTACCTGCATGGAAAGAGCTAAAGGGGTTGACACTCATAACAAGAGCGCTCCCAGAGTTCTGTTTCACACACAATGCCTCAACACCATTATACCTGTAAATCCACATATTAATACCGCAGGTGGCACTAACCTTCAGTTAAATCTTTTTGTCTCCTCACTCTCATAACAAGTGCTTCGAGAAATATGTATGTTTACTTGTGCCTCTGTTGCTACGAAATCAAAACAGAGCCGGGAATGTTTTGTTTTCTGGCTAGATTAGGACAACAACTTTTAGTTTATCTTGGCTCTGAAATGTCAGACAAAGTTCAACGCGAGTGGAAGTCAAAACAAAATTGCAACACGGTCAAAATAAAGGTGTGAAGCATTGTAGAGGAAGTTGTTTTGATAGGGGCGGCACCTGGAGCACGTTTCTTACCTCTCACGTAGAGATTAGCCGGAGCTGAATAACGCGTCCCGGCGCTGTTCGTAGCCACACATTCGTACTTGCCCTGGTCTGATTCCTCGCTGTTTTCAATCTGCAGAGCTCCTGGAGAAAGAAAGAAAAATAAAACAAGGGGAAAAGTCACCTCTTTGATTTACGAACACGATTATGAATCCCCTGCCACAACTTTCCCCACACCAAACCACAAACTTTCACGGAGAACAATCAGTAAACACTCCCTGTTTAAATGTCAGAGCTGTTCCGCTGTGTATATGCTTTATTGGCCTAGAATGCTGCCTAAGACATATGCATAAAGCTGATTTTGCAGGTTGTGAGAGTCTACAGCTCAACATATTTGCCTTTCACTGTCATTAGAAAAAAGCTTTCGGGATATTAATGTCATTGACTTGGGGCCAATTATGCGACAGCACATGACTTTACTATTGCTGTGGCATATTTATACTAGCCAAAATGAACAAAACGCCAGTGCTGTACAAAACTAGGAAGACTGTCTGGTCACTGCTGATAAAAACCGTACATCATAAAGTGACACGAAGAGAACACTTGATTAGTCTAATGTTAATGTTTTTGAAAGAAGTCGCCCTGCTCACCAAAATTGTATTTAAAAAACAAATTGAAATATATTCTTCAAATATGACTGCGATTTCAAATAGCTGTTTTCATATATTTTAAAATAGAATTAATTCCTCTGATGCCAAAGGTTAATGCTTAGCATGAAGTCACATGATCCTTCAGAATCATACAGATCCTTCCTTATTATGCTGATTCACTACTGAAGAAATATAGGCCTATCTTATTATTATTATCAGTGTTAAAAACATATAATCATATGGAAACAGTGATACAATTACTCAATAACTAATATATTTTATTATTTTCTTTTATTATTCCTTGTTTTATTACTACTTAATGTTTTTAGATAACATGAATTTAAAAATGTATCAAAAGATACAGACATTTATAATGTTACAAAACATTTTTTACTTCTATTTTCTGTTCTTTTGAAATTTCTATTCATAAATAATTTCCACAAAAATAATAATAATAATTAGATCAATTGTTAATAACAGAATGGCAGTGATAATTAAAAGTAACCAAGCACAGAATCAACAAATTAAAATTATTTTATATATTATTTTAATGATTTAATATATTTTTTAAGTTAAATTATTTAATTATTAATTATTTAAAACTTTTGACATTTGTTGTATTTATCCGAATGTCAATAATGTGAAGCAGATCATTTTAAATCAGACCACGTTAACACGAGCAAAAACATCAAAGGGAAAAATCTATCCATGTGTCCAAACTACAGCATTTGCTCTGACAAGACTCTTAATCCAGAAAAACCACACGTTTACCTCTGCCACAGGTTATCACCTGCCATTTACCACTGACTACTTCCCAAAATCCCATGCTGCAGGGGAGAAATAACATGCACCACTAACCTTGCCCAGTCTCTAAGTTCAAGGAAAACTGATTGCTGGGGTTTCCTACTCTGGCAAGCAGCAAATTACTAATCAATTCAGAGATTGCTCAACACTGATTGCCATTGCTCCTCAATCCTGACAACACATCTGAGCGATGGGGCTATATTATGAAAATAAAACTACTTTCATTGACATTTTGGGGATTTATTTAATTACCTTCATTGATTTATTTGTTTTTAGAGTATACGTATAACATCTTTGTCAGCTACAGAGCATTTTTTAAAACCATCAGAGTATCAGTATGTGATACAACACAATAAAAGTTCACCTCAAAATTAAATTTCTGTCATCATTTACTCACTTTCATTTCATTTCAAACCTGTCTGACTCTTATTCTAGAAAGCCCATACAATATTGCTTATGACTTATCACTTCTTTCAAAAACAAGCAGACCAAATATATTTGTGTGCTTTGCAGAAGAAAAAAAGTCACAGGTTTTGAGTGACAAAACACAGTACATTTAATACTAATTTTGTCGATAGCACAGTTATGCAACTCGAACATGTTCTTTAATTTGATTTGGCCCTACTTAATTCAACACAGGCTCATTGGAAATACGTGCTTCAGCCTACATTTTTGTGAAACCGCAAAAACTCACTTCAACAAAGTACGCTTGACTGAAGTTTCTAGGTAAAATGGACAGTATGATGCCAACACACTAATGATATTTACAGGGACGTTCTATTGACCAATAAAATATTATTTCCAGACAGTTCTTTGCACAACACCATATAAATACCACAAAACAACTTAATGGTGTCTATGATTTGTAATCGAATATGTTTGCGTCTCTAATCTATCACTATATATTCTGGCGTGGTCAGTTTGGTCGGTAGTTCACTTTTTACAGTGTTTTAAGTTTAGATTTAAAATGAAGAGCTAGGTTTGAGTATGGTGAAGCACAATTACGCAAAAGAAATAAAAGCAATATAAAATTACTCTGTACATTTTTCTCTTATATTTGTTTTTGCAAACAGTATTGCTTGAGTTTGAAAGGGTCCTCAAATAATGGTACCTCAAAGGTATATATTAGGTCTCCTAAAGTATCTAAAATGTACTTTGATGTACCTATTTCTAAGACTATATCTAACAAACATACCAAAGTATACTTCAGGCATGACATCCTGATCTAATGGGTGAACCACTATTTTACGTACTGATAGTAAAGTGCCTACACTGTAAAAATATCTGTAAACTAGCAGTTTTTGGTATTTTGTGATTTTTTTTTTTCTGCTTATGAAATCACATTATTGGACCTTGATCTTTCTTCCAACAACTGTTAACCTTAAAAAATTGAAAAAGTGCCTTTTATTAACATTTTTTAGTAGTGTAATGTGATATATTGTCTGGGCTGGTGTTGTATATTATAATATAAAAACCCTTGTAATAAACTGCCAGTACATTTTCTGCTATTTTACAGACTTATTTCTCTATGTATTATTTCTTATACATTATATTACTTCAAACTACTAAAATGTCAACAAGTCACTTTGTTAAACTGTAGAGTTAAATTTTCAACATCAAAATTCGACAAAGCAGAGATCAAGGTCCTATAATGCAATTCACAACTGTATATAAACAGTGTAATTAGTAAGAATTTTGTAACACATCATTAATACTAAAATGTGTAATTTAAAAAAAACTAAACGTGAACCTAAACCTGTCCCTAAACCTAACTAAAGTGACCAAATACAAATCATACAAATTATATTAATAATTAAAAAAAATTATTATGAATTACTGCGGGACTCCATTGAGATTGAGTAAATGATGTCAGTATTTAATTTTTTTATGAAACCATCCCTTCAATAGACTTTGAAGACAAAGTATATGCCATGAAAATATCATGCAATTTCAAAACGAATGAATATACGCTGAGACAAATTGGGTGTTTTGATGTGGACATGAGCTTCTTATGAAGTGGACACATCAATCAAGCGGGTACAAAACAATATGAGATGAGTGAGATGAATTGAACACAAAGACCTGCTGTTGCGAGCAAGAGGAATTCAACATCACACCCACAAACACTGAGAATTCAGCCAGTAAAAATCAGTGGCCACTTGACAGCATAAAGGCAGTTTCAGCCTTTTTTCTCCCCTAGTGAGCCAGACGCACTTCCTGATTCATAAACCTGAGGTGAGCTGGCGTGCTACAACAGTCAGCGCTAACAAACAGGCCTTTGTTATGAGCAGTACATTTTTCTTCAGCTTTTTCTTTGCTATTCGACTTTTTCATTTTACAGGCCAACTCCAGGGGCCCGCAGACCACCGATATTGCCAGCCATGTGACTGAAGTAGGGTAATGGTGGCTTTTGTCAAGCACTCGCCTCTAGCAAGCGCCTTTCTGAAATCCATGTTTCATTCAGAAGTGCGTGATTGATCGAACGCTCCATCTTAACAATCAGGGCCGTGCCCTCATTTCCCATACATACTCATTTTAGCATAAGTAGTATGCAAATTCAATCATTTCAATTTCATCACAGCCCAACTGGAATGTCGGAAACACACTCTGGAGACTCTAAAGACGGCCTTCGGTCTGAAAACTACAAAACTCTTAGCATAGCTTTAATAAGTCTCGGGTCTCGGAAAATATCCACAACAAACGCATGTCGCAATAACTAGCAAGAGTCAATTATTTTATTCGTCTCATGTTCGCATTAAAATTTTTTATTCCGTCACCATTTACTTAACCTCATGCCACTGCAAACCTGTATCAATTTCTTCTTTCACATGAATGAAGATATTTGGAAGAATGCTCTGAATGCTGTTTTTTTCACACATTATATAATCAATGTGGACTCTGAAGTCTAAAAGCTTTCTTTTTTGCTCCATAATAATTTTTTAGTAACATATACAGTACACAATTTGGCAGTACACAATTATTTTTAATTCTAGGTCAGTAATATGTTGTTTTTTTGGAAAATTCAGTAAGAAATCTGCATTTATTCAATTAAAACATTATAATTGTTGACATAAATAATTAAAAAAATCAACTGTTTAAAACAGAATAATTGTTATGCAAATCTCAGTTTTTAGCATCATTACTTCAGTCTTCAGAGTCACGTGATCCTTCATCATCAGAAATTACTCTTAAATACTGATTTGATGCTGCGGTGGCGCAGTGGGTAGTGCTGTCACCTCACACCAAGAAGCTCGCTGGTTCGAGCCTCGGCTGGGTCAGTTGGCATTTCTGTGTGGAGTTTGCATGTTCTCCCCGTGTTAGCGTGGGTTTCCTCCGGGTGCTCTGGTTTTCCTCCACAAGTCCAAAGACATGCGCTATAGGTGAACTGGGTAAGCTAAATTGTCCGTAGTGTATGTGTGTGAATGAGAGTGTATGGGTGTTTCCCAGTGATGGGTTGCAGCTGTAAGGGCATCCGCTGCATAAAACATATGCTGGATAAGTTGGCGGTTCATTCCGCTGTGGTGACCCCTGATTAATAAAGGGACTAAGCCAAAAAGAAAATAAATAAATGAATGATTTGATGCTAAAGGAATATTTATTATGATAAATGTTTATGACAAAGGGACAGTTCACCAAAAAATGTCAATTCTCACCCTTCACTGGTTCCAAACCAGTTTGAGTTCATTTCCTCAATGGAACGCACAAAAGAACCAGTGACTTCCATATAGCATATATTTTCTTCCTACTAATGCCAATGGCTACTGGTTTCCACATTCTTTAAAATATCTTATAAGCGCATAAAGATTTGAAACCACATGAGGGAGAGTAAATATAAGGACATTTTCATTTTGGGGCAAACAATCTCTCTTAATATTGTCGTGGAAACACTGATACAGCTTTTCCAGGACTCTTCCTAAATATAAATGTCACTTTTGATCAAGTTCAATAAATTTGTCAAACTTTTGAACATGAGTGTATTTTCCTAGTGTTGTTTTCCCCAGATACAGACATCAGAACACAGACAGGTTGAACGGCATGACAAAGGTTGTGTATGTACTGAACAAGCAGGAAATGACAGCGGTGGTGATGAAACGGGTAATGGAGGAGACATTTCGGGAGACACATTCCAGCTGTCTTACCTCGTATCGGCGAACCCCCTAGGTGAAGTAAATTGAATGCAAACAAGATTGAAGAGAACTGTTAGTAGACGAGAAAGATAGACAAAGAGAGATAAGGAAAACAAAAGGAAGGGAATCAAATGAAAGTAAGCTTAATTAAACAGAGAGGAATCAAGTTGAGCCAGACTACTGCTCTCCGAGGATTAGCTGAATGTTGGCTGTCTGGCGCAGAATTAGCTCAGAAGAAAAAAAAAATAACCAGAAACCGAGAGAAAATTTTCTTTTGTGGTATGAGATAGTTTAGGTGCCTGTCAACCCTGAGGCTTTAAGGAACTTTTGCTGAGATAACATACAACTATGTGTATTCAGGTTATTTTAGTTCACAGCATTGTTCAGAAAAGCACAGGCCGTGGCAGATTAGGCCACAGGTTTGGTGTGAGAAAAGCAGAAATGAAACAAATATGTTTTTTTACTTTATATAATTTTTACTTTGTATTTCAGGGAGAAACAGGAAATTCAACCAGAATAAAAACATGAGCAGGACTTATTCATTTCTTAAACTTTTATGTAGTTTCTGAATAAAAGAGCCAATTAGAAGGATAGATATTTGAGACTTTTACTTAGGAATGTTTATGTGCATTGGTCTGACACCTAAAAAAGAAACAAAAATAATTAGCTGTATTTTAAGGCCTGGAATGTTAAAATTGACTGGGGTTAAATTGGTGTTTGGCAAGGAATTTTTTAAAGACTTTATATCCAAGAATATCCAAGTTGCATGAAAAATGCTGCCAGAGTAAGTGATTTTACTTTCCTTGATTTAGAGGTTTTTTTTTTTAACACTATATAATCATCTGCCCATAAGGCACATGTGAATTTCAACAAAAAGCGAAAAATAATGAACCCGGAAAAATAAACAAAATCCCTTTGACTTCATGTTGACTTAAACGATCGGTCAAACCACCAGGTAAGGTTACCATTATTGCTGTCTATCAAAAAACACTTATCAATCAAAAGCAAAAGCTCAAACATATCTTACAACATTCTCTCAAGGAGTAAAACTGGCAGATAAGCTAGATAAGACAAGCTGTATTGTCATAATTTTACGTTAAGAGCGTCCTAAAAGAGCCATAAAGCTTTGCGCCTCTTGCCGTCCAGTGATAAGATTGTCAAGGAAGTTACGTTTTGATCCTTGATGGGATCATACATTTTGTTTATATGATTTTATGAGGCATTCATCAAAACAAGCAAGAAGGGTTGTAAGTGGGAGTCTCAATGTTCAACTGTGTACTTTTTAAGCTGTAAGCCGGTGCTTGAAACTAGAGAACGAGCTCTGCTGTGGACTGGCCCTCTAAATGAAGTGGATTTAGTGGAGAGGGATAAACTCTGAGTCAGTCAGGAGCCATTAATCCAGCCTGGGCAAAGTCCTGTTCATCCGTCTGATCCTAGGTCAGACCTGAGCTGTCTATCCATTACGGAGGTTTACAATGTAAATAGAGAAGCTGATTCTCTCTAGACTTCTCTTGTATTCCCATAAGGGTGCCTACAATTACCCAGACCATTTGCACGTGGCTTAAGACTCATTTGACGGAATGGCCACGTCAATACATTTCTCCTTCCGTGGTAAAGGCCTGACATTGCACAAAATAAATTGATATTTTCCGTTTTTATTATCGCACAGGCATTCATTAATCTAAATGTAGTAAAACACCCACAGAAAACAAGTGGTGAGTGGTGTAGGGCTTGGTATGGGGACTATTTTTATGTGATACATAAAATTATTGCGCCAGCTACAGCCATGGTACAGAATTATGCCAGAATAAGAGTATAGTTCCTAGCCATACTGACCAAAAAAATAGCAACTTTTTATTTTCCTTCAGTATTAGTATACAATGTAACTACAGAAGAGTCAAGCTTTAAATAGAAAAATTATCGAAAGTCATTTTTGAGCAGATGCTAATGGTCTAATCCAATTCAATGATCTATGCTAAGCTAAGACCCTGTGATCAGCTGAATGGATAAAAAACAGGCAAAACTTAACAGTTTAACTCTAGGGGAGTTTTAAAATGAGCCTATTTTCAAAACAAAAGTGTTCCTTTAATACATTGGCTGTTGTTCCAGTGATTGTAAGGCTGTAAGGAAGTGTGCTAGCTCTACCTGAACGAAGCTGTTTGATTCGCCCATTGCCGTTGATGTCTACAGGCAGGAAGTCTTTAAACCAAGTGATCTCCGGGTCAGGGTTTCCACTGGCAGCACAGAGCATTGTGGTTGTTCTTGTTCGCTCCACCACTTTCAGCTGTGGACCCATGTCTATGGTGGGGAAGCCATGCGGAATCTGGTTTTCTGCAGAAAAAAAAGAAGAAGAAAAAAAAAGCAGGTCAAGTCAGGAGCCTAAAAGAGAACAATTTACTTAATAAGGGTAATGATCTTAAAGAACTCTGATTGCTATGAATCAAGGGTTAGAGATGCGAGCCAGGCGTAATTGTCCTGCAAAAGCAAATCCAGGAGAGGTCTCATTAGAGCACGGAATCAATTCACTTCCCAGAAAAAAGGCCTTCCTGTGCATTATTGAGATCAAAGCGTGGCAAGGCTAATCCACTGGATGTTTGTGTATACCGTTATGCTAACATGTAACACCATATGGACTCCAAGCTTTAAGTTTTAAGCTGCAAGCTTTCAGTTTTATCTAGATCTTTACAGGAGGTTGAGTACACATACAGACAGGGCAAAAACAATGACATTATGAAGAAAGCCAACCATGAAAGGATCAAAGAATAGATAGAACTTGTTGAAAATTATCAAAGCAGCAGTGTACTGACATTCCTCATACTTGCTACACCTTTTCCTGCCTTTCTGCAGTTCAAGTGGCATTTTTTAGATTAAGCATGAAGCATGTATTTTTAAATTAAATTAAATTAAATTAGGCTGCACGGTGGCACAGTGAGTAGCATGATCGCCTCACAGCAAGAAGCTCGCTGGTTCGAGCCTCGGCTGGGTCAGTTGGCATTTCTGTGTGGAGTTTGCATGTTCTCCCCGTGTTGGCGTGGGTTTCCTCCGGGTGCTCCGGTTTCCCCCACAAGTCCAAAGACATGCGATACAGGTGAATTGGGTAAGCTAAATTGTCCGTAGTGTGAATGGGTGTGTATGGATGTTTCCCAGAGATGGGTTGCAGCTGGAAGGGCATCTGCTGCATAAAACATATGCTGCATAAGTTGGCGGTTCATTCGGCTGTGGCGACC
>CAIGQW010004318.1:1287854-1299039 GCA_903798125.1 Danio choprae | reverse complement strand
TGGGTTTCCTCCGGGTGCTCCGGTTTCCCCCACAAGTCCAAAGACATGCGGTACAGGTGAATTGGGTAAGCTAAATTGTCCGTAGTGTATGTGTGTGAATGAGTGTGTATGGATGTTTCCCAGTGATGGGTTGCAGCTGGAAGGGCATTCGCTGTGTAAAAGATATGCTGGATAAGTTGGCGGTTCATTCCGCTGTGGCGACCCCAGATTAATAAAGGGACTAAGCTGAAAAGAAAATGAATGAATGAATAAATTAAATTAAATTGGACGTTTTCAACTAGGACTTGACATATTGACACTAAACTTTTATATTTTATATCTTATAACTAGGCCCACACAAAATCTTTAATTTTTGAGCCTATCGTCCATTCAATCAATACTTTTTTCTTTTTACTTTTGTAAATGTGTGTACATTTTTTGTGTCAGTTTTATTTATTTATTTACACTACTGAATAATATGTAAAGGCTTGGATGATTTATCTACAAAACAATTTGTAAAGTATTTTCTGTCTTCAGGGTTTCTGCAGGTTTCACCAAGTAAAATTTAAGACTTTTAAAGACATTTTTAAGACTATTATGAATGAAATTGTAGACTTATACATGGCTAAATGCTAAGGATTTTTTCCTGAATACCGCAGTTAGAAATGATTTTAACTTTTCATTTAAAAAATGATTAAAATTTAATACATTTAATAATACAATTATACTAATTTTGTTAGATTTTTTTTGTAATATATATCTATTCACAAACCCTGCTGTCAATTACTTCAGTCTACAATAATAATAATTTAAAAATAAAAATATAGGTCAGGTCAGCATCCTCAGCAGTAAATAAATGGAGAACTTTTAAACAAATGTTACTGTAAGGAAAGAAATGAAATGCTATTTTTAAATAAAAAATGAAAAGTTTTATTGAGAGATTGTTGGCGATTGCATGGGTGTCAATGGCCAGATTGGGTAGCTATGCATGAATAAAGGAAAATTAAGACCTGTTAAAAAAAGATTTAAGACCTACAACACAACATTTCATTAGATTTAAGACTTCTTAAGGCCTAAAAATCTAGCTTTTGAGATTTAAGACATTTAAAGACTTTTTAAGACCCCGCAGACACCCTTGTATTTTTTATTATATAAGAGATCTGCTGCAGGTTTGTTGAATTTGCATTGTAAACCTTAAATAAAAGTTAAGAAGCTATTATTTAAGTATTTAAGTTTTCAGCTCCTGTATACTATAAATATAATTACACATAAATACAGATTTTCTTTATGTGCAGAAACATAAAAAATAAATAAATAAATTCTGTCTGGCTCTGCTTAAGACTAACAGCTTATGTTGCTGTTATTTCTAAACGTGCTTTATAGATAAACGACTCAATCGTTTAATTTTAATCAACAGTAATGATGTTACACAACACTTGCCTTCATGACTGTCAATTGGTATTACTTCTTGCATTCATTTGCATACAGAACTGTGACGGTCTTTTCATTCTTACATTTTTATCCACCTTTACACATAATAAATGCATTGGTAAAGACAGAAAACATGATGCGACATCTGCAAGGTGTAGCATCTAATTTATGCAAAACCAGAGCTTAAGTCTGCTTACCTAAACTTTAACATGTTTCTTTTGCTACCTTGCAAACACTGCTCTTCCTTTCTGGAAATGCAAATCTAGCTGGCAAATAATGTTTTGTCCTTCGATGGCTTAAAAAACACAGTTTATACTTATTCAGACTGTGACGAGTAACAGAGCATATATGAACCCTCCAAGTATGAAACTTTTGCATAATAACGCAAAATGATATGAATAATATGAAAATGAGCACTAATTAAATCAGAAACAGGACAAGCAAGTGGGCAAGACTGTAAACATTAGGTTTCCAAGCGCATGAAAACATAAGCAATGCTATAGTGGTGCCGCTTGTTTAAAACTATTATTTTTCTCCCTCTCAAACGTGCGCACAAATGTTTGGATGAAAGCCCAGCGTGAGAAAAATCCACACTTGCAACACCAACGACATTATGGCAACACCACATTCTCTTTGATGCCAAGGTAAGCCAAAGGGCAAGGCTGAATTATTCAGTTTGAAACAATCCTCTGCATGTGACAAACATTCTCAGCTTCTACAGTCTACAGGGAACTACAGTCATTTATCTGTTCTTCTTATTCCGGCGCGCGCAACATTAAATCATCGGCCTGTCGATGCTTAGAGCATCAAGCTACACTTCTCACCGAGGCTGAATTGAATATCTCTGACAAAAGACTATGACTTCAAATTTGAGACTAGTGTTCCGGGACAATGTAGATCAGACTCATGTGGGCAAACCTCAAAAGGGTTATTTCACGAGTCGCTAACTCTCTTATGAAAACATCGAAAAGGGAATAATTTAGGAGGAAAATGTTGTACTGAATCGGCGCTGTAGGGAACTTTTTTAGTACAAGGTAACTTGGAATAAAAGGTTGTTCAAGTTATGCCTCATTAAGAAGCAAAAGCAACAAGATTTCTGTCTTTTTTTCCCAAGTGTGACCTTCAGAAAGCACAGGGAGACTGCGCTGTCATGAATCGAGGCATACATTTCTGTCTCTGCATGCTTGAGAGAGGTCAACTACCTGTATGAGTGTGGGCTGTATCACAATGCCGGCCCTTTTTCTCTGAGAGGCTTCTGAATAAACAATTGAATACTTTTTTTTTTCTTGAGGGACAACATGCAAATAATTCCTACCAAGTGTCACGTAGTCAGCGTGCAAGAGAGGAAACAGAATGCACAGCAACATCTAAGAAAAAAACAACTGTGCGGTTTTCTCAGTAGAGCTCAAAAATGAGCATTCAATGCTCCCCATCAGGTGTGCAAAACAAATATATTGGGAAAAAATACGCTTCTGGCATTTCAGATGTGAAAAAAAGTTTTGGAAGTGTCTTTAAGATTAAAATAAGTGATCGTCACTTTATGCTCATGTACCAAAATTGGTGGTACTCTACCACTGAAAAAAAAAAAACCCACAGTGGTCACTGAAATAACTCAAAAACAAACTATGATTAATTAAAAATAACTGAAAATAAACTAATGGAAATCAAATTTTACTTTCGAATTGTGGTTCAAAGCATTAAAAAGGCAAACCAACAAAAAATGCATGTACTTACAGTATGATTGCTTAAATACCTGTATGTAATTACATCTGTAATCAATTTCTGTAATTTTACATTTTTAATTACACTTTTGACCATCCCTTACACCTTAACAAACCCTTAAGCGTAACCATACCCCCAAACCTGTCCCTAACCCTACCCGTATCCCCCCTCAAGAGCAGCAGTAGTATTCTAGTAGTATGGGGGGGGGATGGTGGGGATGGGGGGGAGAAGGTAGCACTGTCACCTCACAGCAAGAAGGTCGCTGGTTTGAGTCTCGACTGGGGCAGCTGGCATTTCTGGTTTCCACCACAAGTCCAAAGACATGCGCTATATGTGAATTGGGTAAGCTGAATTGTCCGTAGTGTTTGTGTGTGAATGACACTGTATGGGTGTTTCCCAGTGATGGGTTGCAGCTGGAAGGGCAACCGCTGCGTAAAAACATATGCTGGATAAGTTGGCGGTTCATTCCGCTGTGGCGACCACTGATTAAGAAAGGGACTAAGCCAAAAAATAAAAATAAAATAAATGAATGAATGATTCAAATGAAATGGGACATAATACATAGACTCGTGCAACTTTGTGATGCTTGGCGCTTGGAGGAACAATAAAATAAAATAAAAAAGTTGGTCTTGGTGTGCAGTCACACTAGTGAACCGTACCCCTAGTCGTACCATGAAAAGAATGGTCTTCACACAAAAAATGTTTGAGATGTGAACACAATCCCTCCAAATCACGAAAGTGAGCCACTATTAATCACTTATGGAGTGATAAAAGATTGTATTTTTTTTAATTTAATCGCTTGCTTTTCTGTTCAATCAACTGAAGTCTAGTGCAAGCCAGGCAATCGAGACAAATATAAAAACACCAGCTGATCATGTGGTCCCACACATAGAAATATGAGGTATGTCAAATCACATATTTAAAATACAACTTCAAGTTTAGATTTTTAAGATATGATGTTTTTGAAGGTTTCCTGCCTTTTTTTGTTATCTTACACTTATACTGACACCTAGTGGTGTGGATGAATAATCATTTAATAGAAAATATTCCTGTTAACAAATGTGCATCTTGAAGTGTTGGAGGACCCAAAATCTTGTTCCATTCTGAGGGTGACTAGCGGCATGGTTTTGAGTCTACTACTGCTGTATTCACATCATCTAGTAATTACCATAATTCTGACATGGCAACAAGGGACATTTCTTTCTAAGTTGTTCTGAGTAATTGTGTGGTGTAAGTCGTAGTCCAGAGTTTACATGTAATTCAGAGCTGCAGGAGGACATGTCCACAGTACTGCTTTTTACACTCAAAAACGTTTCACAAGGAGAAAAAAAAAATTCTGAGTGCACATTTAAAGGTACGTTGATAAAAAAATTGTTGGTTAGCAATGTGTGTAACAATGACAGAGACCTACTTACAAGTATTGTGAGTTCAATAAATAATATCTAAAGGTAAAAACTATTGAGAACAGCATGAATTCATGCCACAAAAGACAGCACAAAGAGATATATAAATATGAATGGTTAGGCTTTTGCATTTCCTAAGTAAAAGCGTTATTCTCTGTCCCTGAATACACTTTTATCACTTACACATGCATGAGGATTTAAAAACAGGACTGGAAGCTCAGAAATTTGTTTTTAATACAGTTCTTGTTTACTTATTTTGATTCGAGCAAGGACTCCATTACTGGGAAGAATAGGTAAAAAATAAAATAAAAAAAATCTACAAAATGTCCTGCTCTGTCCTAGACGTAGGCGCCACGGCAGATGGCGGTTTGAATTTAAGACGCCTGCCAATGCTAGCTTCATTGTTTCCCTGAAGCAGTTATGACAAGGTGCTTGGTTCCATCGGGGTGATACATTTGGTGGGTAATTGGGATGCCATCTTGTACGGAGCAGAGGGAAACCTGAGAGCAGACGGAATGAGGAAAAAGTAGGAGGAACAGTGAGAGAGCTTTGCCAAAACGTCCCAACAAGAGGTCAATAGATAGAAACTGAACTTTAATGGAAGTGATGATGTCATTTTCTCTGATTCTTTCCTTGTGCTGAGACCTCAGACCTT
Organism: Danio choprae; assembly: GCA_903798125.1. Taxonomy (NCBI): domain Eukaryota; kingdom Metazoa; phylum Chordata; class Actinopteri; order Cypriniformes; family Danionidae; genus Danio; species Danio choprae. The sequence goes on along the minus strand of CAIGQW010004318.1, from coordinate 1,293,849 downwards.
ATTTCACCTTTGTCTAAAAGGTTACGCAACAGTCTGAGGTCATGGTATTTGAGAAGCAGCAATCCTGACAATTACAGACAAAGAGTACAGGCTCGAGTTTTTTTATGCAACGTCAATAGCTTATTTGTATCATGTTGCTTTAAAAAATGCAGTTGAGCCTACTGGCATTTCAGGTGAAACAAAGATAGCAGCTCGACCGTGATTCACAGCTTCGCCACTACCAAAACAACGTCTAGCTTTCACTCATCATGTTCTACATTTACACTGGGTGCAGCTCTATTGTTCAGTGTTGATTAAGTTACAGTTTATTCACCTTAGACTGCATTTCTTTGGTAGTTTTAAAAGACACGTATCAGCAGTTTCTAAAATACCTAGACCAACACTGACTGGCACTAAAAACCATGCCACATTCAAAGTCTCTGCAATTCTGCTGCCCATTTTGACCTTCAGCAGATCATCTTGACCACGTGTAGATGCCTAAATGCATTGAGTTGCTGATAAAGTGTTTTACATTTTACATTTCCCTAAGTATTCTTGTAGGTCCCTCTGACTCTTTTAAAGCGAACAGTTAAGACCTCAGATTGACCTCCACAAACATGTGCCGAAGTAACAATAGTATTCGTGAAAATGCCCAATCAAATTTCCTTGCTGAATGGGAGATCTACAGTTGCCATCCAGAGACCCAGAGCGGGTATTTAATGAGACCTTAGTTGAGCGATAAGACCGCGCAGACCCTTGCAGATGGCAATCTATTGCATTATCTCCTCAGCTGTGGAAGCAGGCCAAAAGCGGCCCAGCTTTATCGATGCATGTGACCACAAAAGAGAGCTAACAGAGTAGCACACCGCAACCCCATCTGTAATCAGTTTTGTGGAAATAAAAGGAACATTGTTCTCCGTGAAGCAGTAAATTATGCCCGCCCGAGACTCGCATTGAATGCTATAAGCAATCTGATAATGCGGAAGAACAGATTGAGGCTTGAACGTAGGCGATACCTATCAGATATTTACAAAAGTTAGCGCTGAAGGATCTAACAAATGAAACGAATGGCGAACAATGGGAGAGAACTACCTCTGCGACATTGCAAAAACAAAGCAAATGCAGCTGCCAAGAGAATAACTAATGGTATTTCGGGTGGAAAGCAGGACAAAACATCCTTGGTGAACACAGATCATGTGGAAAAAAAAAGATTTGAACAGAGTTGAACAAGAGTCCCAAATGACACTTACACACTCAACCATCTTTGACTTTAGTACCATCTTAAATGGAACACGTTTTTTTTACCGATTAAATTTTCGAATTTCCCAGTCAGTGTTTAACGGTTGCCAGATTAGTTAAATAAGTTAGCAAACTACCAAGAAGTACCTGTCTTGAGTACAACTCCATTCTCTATTGATAATGTGTCATAATCGCTGATGTTGGAGAATTTTGTTAGAAAAATCTAAAATAAATAACGTTATCCAACCTTAAGGCATGTGTCCAGCAATGTCTTTTTTTGTGCTGCAGAAAAGTGAGCACTGTTCTACAAACAAAAATTTCTCAGCATTGACAACAAAACATGACATTTTCATTGACAACAAGAGAAAAAAAAAGCCATGTTGGCATTTCTGCAGCACAAAAACACTTTAGTGGACCTGTACCCTTAGAGTCAGATAGCTCCTCCCCTTCCACTAATTGAGGAAAGCTGCGACCGTTGAGTGCATGAAGTGTTCAACATTTGTACACTATTATTTAACGTATACTTATTATTTCTAGAATTTTCATTGTGAATGCACTACTGACACTATTTATTAGGGATCTCACAAGTTCGGTACGACTTCCATTTTATTCCCATTCAATACGCATAGTTAAATTGCATTTTTTTTAAATTGTTGTTTCGCATGTAAATGAAAAAAAAAATAGCATTTTGCATTTTTGCCATTTCTTTAATTACTCTCTAAACGGGCTCTGTGTGCAATGTCCAATCAGTGAGAGTTGAAGTTAGGGACGCTTTCACATGAAAGTGACATGTGCCGCATGTTATTCACCAGAGACCAGAAGCGCACACTGTATGTCGCTTAAACTAAATTCATGAGCTTTAAACATTGAAGAGAACTCGTGCTCAATATTTGAGGAGTACCTCAACTGAACATGTTACAACGCACAAAAGTCTTGCTTCTGAATGGTAAAACTCCATTATTTCCAACAATTGGCCAACTTGACAAGTATTCAGTCTATTATGCCTTGGAACATAAACATTCGATAAATTATAAGTTGTCTGTAACTTTCTCAGTGTGCTGTATCTCTAAATAACATCTTATTCATGATGTCTGTGTTTATAATGTTGATCAAACAACAAAAGATAATAAAATCACTCACTGCTCTGCTCTTGACTGAATAGATATAGCTCAATAATAGATATCCTTTATTAAATTTATAAAGTGAAGATTATATACAGTATGCAGGGCTATATTTGATGAATTTATTCAGTTTCTGCATCTGAAAAGTACTGTTAGAGACCTCAAAAAAATTAAAGCACTGTTTATTTATAGTGCCTTTGCTATATTTTATTCAATTGTGCTTTTGCTTGTAAGTTTTTTTTCTTTTTTATTTGAGTGTCCTGTTTTTTTTTACTGAATATATCATATACCACACCATACTGAAAGAGTGACCTTAAAGCCATGATGAGAAACCAAACCATGAGCAATCTGTACCATTGCACCCCTACAACAAAAATGGCATAGAACAGTGAATAATGCAATTTGGGATGCACCTAAGGGCTGCCGTAAACATGGTTCAGACATGCATAGGCTTCATGTCCTCAGTGATGGGTCAAAGCAAAGAGGGACAAAACGCATATTACAGTGACAAGAGAAGTAGTGTGGGGGCTCACCGTGGGAGGATTGAGAGGGAAACGAAGGGCAGGAGGGGTACATGCCAACCTCCTGCCAGCTCCAATTACCAGGGAGAATAGAGCATGGCATATGGGGTGATGGGTCTAATCAGAACCCCGCTGAAGAGACAAGTCTCTGTCCTCAAACCCCACTGTGAAACAGCTCGAGTGCTCTCCATGTCCATGTCAGCCAGAGTTATTCTCACCCTGCGCAAAACACATCGCTGCAGAAGAGGATGCTCAAATAGTGATAAAGCACCGTGGGGCACTCGCACCGAGAACAAGCCGTTCTTTAGAGATGATCATGCATGTATGGATCTAATCTCATGAGTCTGGTCTAACTGGCCATGTTTACAATGCTAACTGTACATTTAAAGGAACAGCTTATCAAGGTTTTTATAGTTTAGCATTTTTGAATGAGGTTTTATTTCAATACTGTTTTTAGTTTAGTTGTGTGTAGTTTAGTTGCACTTTGTTGCATTGATGGTTTTGTTAGGTTTAGTTTTTATTTTGTGAACACATTTAATTTAGTTTTCATTTATTTGGTTTCAGATTTAGTTTTAGTAGTTTAACAGAGTTAACAGCACATGAAAAAAAAACACAAATAAAATAACAGTCTGAACAGACACTGCGCATAAAACCATACATATTGTGGCTTAAATTAATAAAAGTAACTATTATAATGAATTCAGACAAACCACTCTATATTAAAGATGCCTAGCTTTTATTTTTTGATTCGGTTGTTTTGGTCCAGACCAACAAAAATAAAATATATCAGTTTAGTCCTGGTTCACATAGTGTTCAAAACGGAGCAACCCGAAATATGTAAGAAACATCGTATATTTATTTTTAAACAAATGATCTGAACATTCAAAACAACGCTGCAAACTGGTCTAAACACAATTGTGTCAGTTTTAAACTCAGGAACCCCTTATAAAATTTGCGAAGAACAATGGCAGAAGTCATAAATTTACTAGAAGTTCTATGTTAAGCTGCTTTGACACAATCTACATTGTAAAAGCGCTATAGAAATACACATGAATTGAATTGAACTGAATCAAAACAATGGGGGAAATTCCTGCATCACACAGACAAATTATGTTCTGCTGCAGACACTTTACTTAAAAAGGTTAGAGACAAAGTTAGAAACAAAGTCCTATTTGTTTATTTATTTACTTGTTTGCAAGCTTTCTGATGTTTTGGAAATTCTCTTCCTCTTAACAAGGCTTCAGTTTTTAATTATAAATACAGTAAGTGACTGTTTTTGTATGTTGTGTACAGAAAAAAAGCATTGATGTCATTTTAAAGAAATAGAAAAATTAAAATGAAAGAAACCCAAAAATAAATAAAAAATACATTACATTTACTCACCCTCGACTTGTTCCAAACCAGTTTGTGTTTTTGAACACAAAATAAGATATTTTGAAGAAAGTTGGAAATCTTTAACCATTGACATTCACAAGAAAACAAACACTTGGAAGTCAATGGTTATAGATTTCTACAAATTTCTTTAACAGAACACAAAAGGGTATATATGATAGTAACATTTACCAAGAATTCACCAAAAATGGGTGAACTATCCCTTTAAAGTATTAAGTTTATTGGAAATTCATCATAGAGGAATACATGTTTTGGGCAGCACATCCTTTGCGCTAAACTTTTTGACTCAGATAAGACATCTTCTGAACTGATAGCTTATTTAAAAAGAACTATGTAGTGTTGCTGTAAAAGTCTTGACAGTTTTTGAGAAACAAATGTCCTTGTAATTTCAAGACAGTGTGCATGAGAGTGATGGATGACAACAATTAAAGGTGACATCTCTTTTGAAGGAGGGAGCAGAAGGGTTTCTGTAATGATATACGACAACAGAGTCATCCATTTTACCACGTCTCTTCATTTACAGAGATCTTTTTAAGCCCAGGTTTGCCCTCGATTGGAGAAAACGGCTTTTTACATTTGACTTTCATTTACCAATGTTTTGACTGTGTTTTTACCCCAAAAAACAAAAACAAATCTACATCATTAGCTCATAAATGAACAAATTAAATAGTATATTGAATATAAATATTAATAAATTGTCTATTAAGGGATTTTCCACATGTTCTGAGTCATAAAATGACACTTAAGCAGCACTTACTGTCACTATTTTAATCATATCTATATTCTGAAGGTTTTTACAGTGGCATATGTTCATAAATAATATGTTATATATAGTATGTTCATACTTAATATGTTCACACGATGGTTTATTTATTTATTGTAATATTTATTTACTTACTTGAATTATTTTTTTCATATGTTCGTAGTGTTTTCCAACATATGGAGGAATAATGTTTTTTTTAAATGTGTCCAAAAGATATATACATTTTATAAAACACAAAAACAAAAATTGTAAAGACCCTTTATTTAACACAAATTAATGCTAACTTAAAATTAATGCATATTACATTAAAAATGTCTTATTTGCATATTTCAAAATCACATTAAAAATGTGTGCAAATCCTAATATAATCAATCAACTGTGTAAGTATAGTCATAATTATTTGTTTGTTTGTTTGGTTTTTTATGCCTATTTACCCTGCAGTGTCCTGCCTTAAATATGCAGGCAACATGAAAATTACCCAAGCCTACTTATTCTGTCTCTGCATATTAAAAATGCATTTAACATCTAAAAAAAGACATTATACTCACAGTCTCAATATAGCCTCGATGCATAATACAAACAACACATATTCTAGAAAACGAGAGCAATTACAGATGAGAGACGGCAGGCACTGCATCAGAACAAAACAGGATTCATTCATGCAAGATGACATCAGTGTTAGGTGATATCAGTGACAGTCTAGATATCAGACATCGCTGAACGCTGCTTTGCCTGCGGCCTGATGTACGAGATAACTTTTTACATGCATTACATTTGCATGTTTGGAGACAAGACTGAGTGTTTTTAAAATAAAGCCAGACAGAAAAAAAGGAAATAAAGAGCTGCAATACATAATTATCACACAAATGAACTGAATGAGAACAAGGGTCCAGCATACACTGAAAAACACTTGAAAATCAATTGCTCTGCTTGCTTTCTTTCTTTCTTTCTTTCTTTCTTTCTTTCTTTCTTTCTTTCTT
>CAIGQW010004318.1:1229673-1245944 GCA_903798125.1 Danio choprae | reverse complement strand
ATATAATATAATATAATATAATATAATATAATATAATATAATATAATTCTGATACACTGACAAAATCAACAATATTGAGTCAATATTTAACCTCTTCTCTATTTTTAGCATTGTATTTGTTGTTTTTAGGGTAGATTAATGGATTTTATTCTTTAAATGTGTTCTCTGTGTTTCTACTGTAATATTTGTTGCAATAAAAATTCTTTAAACAAAAAAAGTGTTTATACCAAAGGAATCTCACCATAGAGTGATATCAGCTAAGGATATCCGTATATCTGAATCCTTTAGTATGGATGAATGTGGATAAAATCTCTAATAGACTTGTTCTTAAAGTATCAACAACACCCACAGCAGCATGTGATGACACTAATGAAGGCATTGTGTTAATGCGCTAGACATGAACATGCAGAACCCTGAACAAATGACAAGAAGCCCATGGCAGCGATATGCAAAACAGTCTAATGTTTATATATACACTGACAATGACTCTCTTTACCCAAGTGTGCTGTCAAGTCAAAATGCAGCAGTCGCTACATTTACACGCACCCTGATAATGGGATTTTAGCAAAACTCAGATTAAACTTTGTCTCGTGTATAAACAATCAAAGGCCTGTGATTTCGGTGATGCTGAAAACGTGGACAGAATCAGAGAATCCAACAGATTTAGCTGTGTAATGTGGGAAGTCAAAGTATGATGTCGATAATATATGTCCTGTAAATATTAAACTCCAAAGACTATTCAAATATGAAGTCTGCATGTTTTGTGTCCATGAATAATGAAGTTTTGTTTACTAAACATATACATTATCCATGGTATATTTTTAACAGAGAATGGGTCAAATAGACATGAGTAATTATATATCCATTACTAAACATATCCTCAAGTTTTTCCATGCTCTATTTTTAACAGAGAATAGGTCAAATAGACATGAATAATTATATATACACATTTCCTGCTAATTATACCTAATTATAAAAATATAATATTGACCAAAAACCTCTAGATTTCTAAATAAAACAAGATAATCAAGGTGGGGGTAAAAATAAAGTAGAGTAGAGATGACACATTAACAAAACTTTGGCTAAATGTTACAAGCAAAGTAGGTCCGCATAAATAGTGCAGTGATGCATGAAGCACCATTTAGAGTCACTTTAAAAACAAGCAGTTTTATATTAAGCATTTGTGCTTAAAGGAACACTCCGCTTAAAAATAAAAAAGCTCGTTTTAGAACTCTGCTAGAGTTAAACAGTTAAATTGTATCATTTTTTACTGCATTCAGCTGGTCTCTGGGTCTGGCAGGAGCACTTTTAGCTTAGCTTAGCATAGACCATTGAATCGGATTACACCATTTGCATCTTGCTCAAAAATGACCAAAGAGATTTGATAATGTTCCTATTTAAAGCTCTTCTTTAGACTCTTCTGTACTTACGTCATGTACTAAGACTGACAGAAAATGAAAACTGCTATTTTCTAGGCCAATTTGGAACATTTTCCAAACGCTTTGTTCATTTTTTTAGGGAGTTAATAATGGTCTAATTTGATTCAATGATCTATGCTAAGCTAAAAGTGCGCCCACCAGACTCAGACAGTTTCTGGGGTAGAGGAACTGTTTAACTGTAGAGGACTTGTAAAATGAGCCTATTATCAAAAAAAGTGGAGTGTTCCTTTAAAAAAACTCAAAATGAACTCCTGATTGCAAAATACTGAATTTTCATTTTACTCTGATATTATATTCTGAGAAACTATTGTGAAGATTTTTTTTCCTTGAGCACAAAGTACAGACACATAAAAAAAGTCAACTTTGAATGCATGCTGAATTTAAACAAGAAATCCCTATTAAATATTTCACTTGAAAGGGTGACTTGATTACAGGTTTCAGATTTAAAATACTTGAAAAATTCGAGTGATTCTTTAAAGTTCTTAAAATACCGTCAGAATCTCTATACATCAAAGGTATTTTGAAAAGTTTTCATTGAGAAAGCACAGGCACGATTTTGAATCACAAAGCTCTGCGACTTTGAAAGTGGCAAAAGGAGTCAAGAGAAGAATCTTCAAGGTTACTCTATTCTAGCACCGCCTCTGAACGACTGAAAGATTTAAAGGTTAAACGCGGCAAGTGGAAAAAGAAAGACAGCAAGCGAGCTAGTGGAAGAGAGAGAGAGAGGCCTAATGGAATTACAGCAGCCTTGTGACAGCGGTGCAGACGGGTCACATGGCGAATTAAATGGCTCTCTGACCCACGCCAGAACTGAGCCTTGACCTCCGCTCGACCCGTGGCACCCGCAACATTGCCATGTCACTCACGGCGCATCTCAGCGATCCGTGCGCTCATTCGCAAGGACAATGTGGCCCACGAGAACCGCTTTCTGAGCTACTTCGAAATGCATCGCTCATCTGTGGCAGGGAAAAGTTCACACGAACCTGTGAGTAACAGCGAACGTTTTGTTTGACTTTCGGGTTCATTTCGTGCCAAGCGAGTGAAGCAAGCGTTCACTCATGCCTGCAAACAATTCCATAATGCGATGCACTTCCAATTTCACAAGGCACAGGAAAAAGGACGGGGGGAAAAATGACTAGTCAGCTGAAGTGTTGTACTTACTGTCTGCCTGAGAGGAGAATTGTATGCAGCTCAGCAGTAGCAGAAGAGGAAGCCCAACGGGCAGGAGGGGCACGGACGTGCAAATATTAGGCACCATGTTCCAGGTTGGCACTGCTCCTCCTCGATCCCCGCTCTGCTCTCGCAGCTCTCAAGCAATCATAGACTAAAACCTGAGAAAAAAAGAAACAAAAATACATAAGCATTTGATTCAAGGTAGAACATCCAAGCATATATTGTACACTAGGATTGGGCAGTATGACGATATATATCATTACCTCAGAATAAATTGTCAAACGAATTATTTTTGTTCTGTGTATACCGCGCCATGTAAATAAGTGGGCGTGGCTAACTCATGTGCAGTGTGTGTGAGGTTGAGGGAGTCAGGTCAGCAATCTGAGGTGAACCTTTATTTATAATTCAGATGAACTATTTTGCATTAAAACTGTTAGTACAGAATAACTCTGTGTACAATATCCCTTTGTAAGATACAGTCATTTGTGTAGCGTTACATCCTCTGCCAACTATCCGCCTTCCCCAGGTCTTAATGCACACCCATTAGCATGACTGATTCACATGCAGGCCCTGTAAACATGCACAAATAAAAGCAAGTTATGTCATAAAATTATTAGACTTGCTTGATATATTGGACACAATATTAAAAAAAAAGTATTGACCTATTAACTGACACCAATCATGCAAATATTGTTTCATTATCTTCTTTATTAATCCTTTTTCTTTACAATATCACTCCCAAGCAGCCTCCCGCAGGGTCCTAGTGCCTGCGCCATGACAAATTTATTTAGGGGCTGTTATGTTACACTAATAAACATTTAAGACAAAAAAAATTGTGTTCTATCTAGGAACAAAACATCAATTAGCATCATAACATCACAAGTATGATTTTAATTTATTCTAAAAAGCAAATGGAATAAAAATCTCAAACCTGACTCTGTAAATTTACACCTTAACTCCTAAGGGTAGTCACAAATCACAATTAATCCGCGTTTTTAAACACATAGTATTTATTTTAGTTTTGGAAATTCAAATACATATATGTACTAGCAAAACATTTTTGTTTGTAAAATGCACGCTGATGCAATAATAATATTGTTTTAATATAACTGTATGAAGGCAGCAGGAGCATTTAAAACATACATGTGAAAGGGTTAGAAATACACAAACAGAAAAGACATTAGCTCAGCCAAAAGGAGGAAGAAGTATTGAAGCTTATGCCATATCCCTTTTCTTTGTTTTTGTTAATTAACTACTCATTTAAATAACTATTTTGTTACTGTGAGAAAAAAAAATGCATAGCATGAAATAGAAATGGTCACACCACCCCACCCCTGCTGTTCACAACTGGCAATGAGGGCTCAAAATGATGAATTGTGCGGTCTTACTGAAGGCAACAGGGTTAACGAGGTAAGGAAATGCTCTTTTATCAAAGCAAACTAAACCCATAATCTACTGCCGGTTAGATAAATATCAAAAGGACAGGAGAGAATTAGGAATTCCCAATAACCAGCCACCACAAAAGGTGCCCATTAAGACAATAAAGTAGCGCAACGCAGATGTCTCTGGATGTCCTGAAGTGTGAGGTGGATTTACTGTATGGTCACACACAGTTCCCTAAGGACAACTGGCTTAAATCAGCACTCGCATTAAGTTGTTCCAGAAGTTCAGCTTGTCAAGCTAAGCTGTTCAAATCTGAAACAATTTAACTTTTCAAGACAACCTTTTGATTAACTACACGAAGGGCTACTTAGAAAAAGCAGCTACATACATGGAAAGACAATATGTTATCTAGGTAATCATCCTGTCCAGTAAGGGGTTTTAAACGCACTGCTAAGTGGTTGGGATAAAACTCCTGCCAGATTAAGTTTACATGAATAAAAATGAGGCTATGAGAGACAGATGGATCTGTAAAGTTCAGATATTCTTATTCTATTTTTTGTTCTTCATTCAGGGGTAAAAACAAGTTTAAAAAAACGGAGCACTGTGCAAATCAAAAGAACATAACATGGCTGCATGTTTGCTTCTTGCCTCAGTTCACTTGTGCAAGTGGAATAAAAACTGTTAAAAATAAACTTGTTAAAATAAAACATTTGTTACTATACTGGTTACATGACTTTGGGCTGTACGATACTGGGAAAATTTGTGATATGGAATATTATTGTTGAATATTGCGATAACAATATTTCTTGCAATACAACAGTTTCCTAGAGAAATGCTAATTTCATTAGTAACTTTTTAAAATATTGATCGTACTATAATTAACTGGTTATAGTTTTTTTTTTTTCATAGATTGGTGCATAAATTAAAAGTAATTCATCACACCTTGATGATCCACAATATGGACATTGCATATACTATTATTGCAATAAGGATGACATATTGTGCAGCCCTATTTTGAATCAGCTGTTTGGCTGAGTGTCCACAGAAGTGTTTTTTTCCGCTGTAGAACTGTTCAGCTGTCAAAGTGTTTAAAAAACTTTCAGGGTTCTGCCATTTTCTGCGTTAAAAATATGGCGGTTCCCTTGACACCAACAGGAAAAACAAAATGCTTCGCTGGCATTTCTGCAGCACAAAAACAATTCGGTGGACCTGCTTTAAGAGAAATTAAACAGAAATACTGCTTTAATCCTGCTTTAACATAAATTAAAATGGCTTTTTTTTGGACCTTGTTAAACACAGTAGGGATTTTTTAACTCATTTTGGCTGAGTTGATTCAGATGTCTTTTCTCTTTGTGCGTTTTTAACCCTTTCACACAAACGTTTTAGATACTCATGCTGCCATCGTCCAATTATATATAAAAATAATCCATATTGCTGTCTCCATAGACATTACCCTGCATTTTACAAACCATAAATGTTATGTTTTGCTAGTACTGCCTTAAGCTACTGAAAAATATTAAGAGGGAACATTGAGGGAACAGATTATCAAATGTTGAGGTACTACTGTCTGAGACTAAATAATGCTTTTGTTTTTTTCAGTAGTGTAACTCTTTAGAGATTGCTAATTCTAATGTGGCTAATTAATCTTTACCAAAAAAAAAAAAACCCTATAAATTTAAGACATTATATTTAAAAAAGCTTGATGTCAACACAAAATATAAGTGTTAACAGTGGCTGTAACATTTTTAGCTTGTCCACATTTGAACACTTCTAGCGGCAATAAAAAAGCATGTGTTCCTATTGCTTTTATAGTATATATGCACCAAAGGTGTACACACGCAAGACATGCGCTGCACTAAAATGCAAGTCTCACTTTCGAAATTGTAGTTGCCGGCTACATCTTTTCAATTCTGAAAGTATATTTTCACTCATTTGTGTCACACTGAGCACTCGTGAGAAAGTGATGTAAACCACAACAGCAGCAACTACAAAAAAAGATGAAGTCTCTCAGAAATCCGAACATGAAAGTAGAAAATGGTAATGCATCTCAGCTGACCACTTGTGATCGCATCACTGCAAACACATTATTACTAGGTAGAAACCTAGTCTGAAGTGTCTGAAAAACAACTGCAACCGCATTCAGTTCACACTTGAGTGCGTTCTTTTAAAGCATGTTATTTGAGTGTTAAATACTCAAGTATGCTAAGCATTCTTCTTTTCACATGGGACACAAAACACTACGTCTGCCTGCCACAAAGGCTCCAGTCCAGTATCACACAAGCTGTGAAATACTCCATCCACCTGAGGAGGTGTTGACTGGCCAATTACAATCATGCAGATTTCAGATGCGTGTGGAAACGCCTGGCTTCTGGCTGCCGTGTTTGCAAGATGGTGCCAAAAACAACAATGAACAAACAGATCCTAACAGAGAGGTGTTTAAAGAGTGTGTTGATTTTTTTTCATCCTAAAGGCTTTTTGTTAATCTTTTTTGACAAGAGGGTTTGTGCACAAAAATAACAAGAGACGACGTACATGTTGAGTCATAGCTCGGTTATACCAAAACACCCGGAGGGGTTTCAGCACCACAGCAAGCATAATAAACCTTCAGTACTTTTGGAGGAGAATAAAAAAAGAGCAGTTGATTAGGTCACCAATAGGGAGGGAAAGCAAGACATGTATTACGGTTCCAGAACGACCTACATTTGGAAACGCTGTTAGGATTAACCAACTGATCCACATTTTTTTTTTAAACATACCTCCAAGTCAAAAGCCAATCATTTAAAACCTACCTGCCAGTCAACAAGCTCTTACACCACGCCTGGCTTGTTTGTTAAGGCCGGGGTTACTGAGAGAACGAGTAAATAAACCGATAACAGCACAATAGCGGAGCGAGCATGCACATTAGGTGAGATTTACCCAAGGAGTAGCGATACTGCGCAATAAACTCAGCTCAAACACTCATCAATCTCATAACCCTGTTGAAAAGTCATGCTTTTGCTTTTGAAAACTAGGCTACTACTCAAATTTATTGTGCTTTTAGCAGGAATCCAGGGGATTAGAGAGGATTATGATCTAAACACGGATCATCATACCAAAAAAATGCCACTTGTGGTTATTCAAGTGCATTTTATATCACAAGATCGCAAATGCTGACATTTATGGTCTAATACTCATGCTTACAGGTCACTTTGGAAAAATATGTGCAGGAGCTCAAGGCAAAAGAACAAAAATGTACTTAAATGCAAGGACACAAAAATGTGACATCTCACCTCAAAACCACAAGAAAATGTTAAATAAAATGTATACAAATATAGAATAAACTAAATATATACTGCATACACACTCAAAAAATGATGTCTGATATTTGTTCAAACTTCTTATTTAAAATGAGTAAGCTGTGACAACTTAATTGTTTTATGTTCAATCCACTAAAATTTGTAAAAACTAACAAGTTAACTTAATTCATGTTGTCCCAACAGAAATCAATTGTGAGGAACCCAGCATTGTGACCAACACTGCATGTTTTGGATGTCTCCTTTGTCTGTCACACCCGTTACAGCTCTTTCATGCTCTGCTAATGAGCTGCTGATCTGAATCAGGAGTGTTTGGTTAAGAAGACATGGGCTGCGTCCGAAATTGCCTACTACTCAGTAGGTACTGCTTTTGAATTTAAATTTACTATTCGACCGTTAGAAAAGTATGTTCTATACAGTATGAATGTGAGTAGTATGAATGGAACTTACTACATCTGCCATTTTGCCATGATCACGTGACCTATCCGTGTCAGTTCTGATCAGTCGATTCATGGGATAGCGTAGCGTGCATCGAATGCGCACTTCAGAATCTTGCCAGAAGTAGTAGGTCATCCGGGTACTTCTCATATCCTGTTTTTCGAATTCTATAAATTCTGACATACTACGCGGCTCGCATACTGATTTTAGCATACTATACAGTATGGAAGTATGTGATTTCGGACACAGCCATGGAAAATGTGCAGAGCTGGTGGTCCTTCAGGATTGTGGTTAAGAAGCACCGGTTTAAGTGTGGTAACTGGAATGAATTTTCAAAAAACATCATTTCAGTAATATAAATAATATAAAATATGATATTATTATTAATATATATTATTTATTAACATTATTTATATTGCTAATGATCTATAAATTCTGCAACACAACAACGAAAAAACAATCTTTATGGAACAAAACCTTTCTTTTTGAATTAAAATCAATATATCGGCAGTTGAGAAAATACCACCAAGGTGTATACTTACTACGTTGAAATCTGTACAAATCGTTAAGGTTTTATTTGAGTCTATAGTGATTCTTCAGAAATCATTTAAATAAGCTGATTTAGTGTGATATAACATTTTTATTCAAACCCTGATACATTTTTTATCATACCTCTCAATTTCAGAAAAACAAAATTCACCTTTTGCTACATCATAAACGTCTTTACTGCTAATTTTGACCAGTTCCATCCATCTTGAACAGAAATATTTGTTTCTTTTAAATTCAAAAACAAACACATCTTACTGACCTCAAACACAGACATTACGAATCAAGCTGTGACTAGCAACTCCACATTGTGACATGCTAATACAGCGTCGTAACTAAGGCGAAGGTTCATTACTCCTGCCTCTAGACAATCTCATCAGTGTGAGCGCCACAGGAATATCTCCTTAAGCCCACTGTGTTGCTAACAGAGGATAAATAAACACTTCTCTCTCCTTGTCACTCTTTAGGCACATCTCCTTCCAAGCTCACCGGCGCCAGTGATTGCTTTTCCCCTAATGGCCCATCCAGAGATAAAGACAACAGGAGATCTATGGCAGGGCCTTGTGTAGACAACCTTATTGACGTCTTTAGGGAAGATAAAGCTGAGTCCTTCCAACCGAACCTGCGTTGGGAGAAAATTGTCCGACGCCATAAACTGAATGGGCCACGGCTTGCGGATCGAGCTGGCGTGTGATTTCAACTATATCGTGCTGATGGTCCAGTTTAATCTTTCATTGTTTGACAAGTTTATAAAACATATGACCTGAGAGCAAGTCTGAGATAACTCTGAGAGCGAATGAGAGACGGTAAATCTGACAAAATCAAATAAAAGTTGGAAGGTAAGCAAATTACACAGTGCTACACTTCATGTGGGAGACGCTTTCTTTGACATTCCAGTCTGAGCTGCAAAACAGCAATATGCTGGAGTTACACTTGTAAAGGCCTTTTGTGCTCAGCTCAAAAGCTTCCAACAACTTAAGTGTTAATTATAATAAATAGTCCTCCAAATAATTCTCCTGAGGTAATTTTCTACTCATTCCTGACAGCTAATCTCCCACCAAATGAAAGTGATCTCTTGCTTTACAAGTTTTTGGACATTTAATTGATTGTCATTATATGATTTGTACTTCAAAGATGGAGGTGGGAATCCTTTACTATAAGGCAGGGATTCCTACCCCTAGAGCATCTATACTGACCATTGCATTTTTTTCCAATTCAAAACTATACAAGTGACACATCTTGTATATTCTATACTCTTTGACTTAAAATAGAAATTGTTTTAACAGATACTTTGTTTTGAAGAATTGAGTTTTGACTTGAAGTTTGCTAGTTTTAAATAGAGAATGCTTTACTGTAGTTACATTTAAAAAACATAGAAACCATCATCTCGAATTTGACAAACATCCTTATGCTTGTGTATTACTTTTTATTCCACATTAGCCAGCCCTAATCAGCCATTACCCAATCATTTATCTTACACTCTCAGAAATAAGCGTACAAAATTTGTCACTGTGGCGGTACCTTTTTAAAAGGTACATTTTTGTTCCTAACAGGTCCTTAAAGGTACAAATTAATAGCCAAAAAGTACAAATGTGTACCTCATAGTATTAAGGGTTCAAAATTGAACCTTAAAAGATACAAAACTGAACCCTAATAGTACCAATGTCCACCTGTACGGTACAAAGTGTACCTTTTGAAAAAGTACCAGCCCAGTGACATATTTTGTACCTTTATTTCTATTAACTTTCATTACATTTAATCCCTAGTTATAGTGACGCTTTCCTTAGCGAAACCAAGATGACTAGAATATTTCCCACATCCGTTGGTGTATCATTCTTGACATTTAAACTCGTTCCCTGAGTGATTTTTTTTATCTCTATGATAAGGTCTTTATTTACATTAAGTATTACATTAAGCCTTCAAGTACTGTGTGACGGAACATAATATGACTCATTTGAACAAATGTATAGGCCTGGGGTATTGACATGGCAACAGTACACGTGAGACATAAATAGACAAGACTCTTTTGTGAGTGGATGCCCAAACGTTCCCTCAGACCTTTCGGTCAAGGCATGAGCCTGCAATCAAATTTGACTTACAGAGCGATGGCATCAGATGCGGTGACAGCACTCTCATTTATTCAATCTAAATGGCAATAAAAGAAGCAAAAGCTCTCAGAATAAGACATAACCAGGAGATTTACTGTCATATTGTGAAGATTACCAAAAGTCCTCTCATTCCATCTTGCAGCCACAAATCAGTCGCAGAGTAATTCAACAGAAACCAAACACGCATTGAAGAAAGGCTTCACTGCTTGAGTTATTACTGATGTCGCAGGTGTAAATGTATTATATGCAAAGAGCTAGAGCTGTTTTGTTTGGGAAAATAAATCATTTAGTTAGCTAATGACAATGCCGAGACTCATGGCCTCACACAGTGGCTTGGGCTCAACTTTAGTCTGATTTATTGGCTAACGCTTCAACACCCAATTACCTCTTAAACCAAAATCAAACACAAAAGTATACCAACAGAAAGAGTCAACTGCAACAGATTATTTTTTTGCTGAAGACTGCCGATTATAAAACTACAGAAGTCGACAGTGTTATGTACACAACACAGAAACACAATGCCTCTGAAACCCCCCACAGCCTGCTAAGTTTACCCTCGGCACCGGCACCGGCGCTCATTCCACACACAAACAAATGGAAGATATGTCAACAGAGACCTGCGACACCTGAATCAATACTGCCTGAGACTGAACAAGCACACCTTGACAATGAAGCACATCATTACGACAAAATACTTCTTAAATATGAGATCTGAATTTTCAGAAGCAAAATCATTCTAGTAGCTGAAAGAAAAAAACTATATAGAGAAAATACTAAGATCATTTTCATTGTGACTGAAATATAGATTAGTTACTGTAATATAGAATTTTATAATGAAAAATAAGAGAGTGCAATAGCCTCTCGAACAAAAGACACAACACGTCAAGCACGTGTCTATACTGGGGTAAACAAATGTAAAAATTAAAAAACAAAGTAAAAGCACTGCATTAACCCATTAAGAAATGTTTTGTACAATGCTGACAGCCTGAAAGGTGCGTCTGTTTCCTTTGTTTTTTCCTTTGTAATTTTGAATTGCAATATTTTTGATAAGAAACACTAAGAATTTAAGATAAATTCATAACTCATACACAATTCAAAGATGTACATTCCATAACACTCACACACTAATGCCTCACATAATTACACATACATATATATTAGGACAATATTATTACTTTCAGGATAATAATACAAATCCATATTATAGTATTTAATAAAAAATATTCACATGTCAAAGTAACAAACGTGTAAATAAAATATAATATTTGATATTATATTTATAAAATAAAAACCTCAAAAGTTACGTTGCTTCACTCTAAAGCTATGACGCCATTTTATGAGAAAAGGTGTTCCAAAAACAGTGAGACTGTTTACTACCAATACACTGAACCATCAAAAATTTGTATATTGAAATAGCCTGTTTTACTGGTTTACATGCAAATGAACAACCTAACAATATAAGCAAAAAAAGCTGGTTATTTCCAACTGGTGATTTCAAAAATGAAGAAATCCCTGTATTACTCTTAAAGTATTGCTTTTTTTTTTTTGACTGAACTGCCATTCATGGAAATTATAAATTTTATTAACGAAATTAAATTCAGAATGGACAAGTTCTCAAGGTAACATTGAAATGCAAAATTTCAAAGAGCAATTATAAAGAACAAACTGTCTGTTTATAACCTTTTAACAAAGAACAAATGTCATCAAAGCAAAAAGATTTATTATATTTGGAAATGATATTGGAATTAGTAAACTGTGTTTGCAAAAAAGCAGGTTATTTCCAATAGGTAATGTCAAAAATAAAGTATCCTCTACTACACCCTGATGATAAATAAAGCATTAAAATCCCACGCCAGAAAGTCAGTGAGAAACTTGCACAGGCATATTCTCTTCTCAAGTATGACGCTTCAATGTACCATTGTTCTGTGACTGCACAAAATGAACAAAATGAGAAATTATTTTACTAATAGCTTAGATCTTCAGTAAAAGTGTGCAATGCATTGCTCCTATACGGATGTTTATGCTGTACTTAAATTTGATGTAAAGACACTTTCCTGTTACATAGCACACATGTGCAATGAGCTGAAAGAATGCTGGTTAAGGTGTTTTATACGAAATTCCGATAATGGGCAAAAATCTAGCTGGGTTGGTCAGTTTATGCATACGTTTTTTTTGTATGACCTTACACTGATTAAGGACAATGTTAAATGCATTCATGTTACGCTACTAAATATTGTCAACTTAAGCATAACTGATTTAAAAAGAAGCATGCAAAACACACTCCACTCATCATCTCAAACTACATCCGAACCATCAAAAAGGCTTAATTTATCTAACGTAATATCATTTTAACTCATTTTCATTTGACTCACCCAAGTGTCTGTCCATTGGCCAAAAGTTCAAGTCACCTGGTCAGTTTATTACAGTTTTCCTTCAGCATAACAAGCCATCAAAAGAGATTAAAAAACCTCTGAGCAGGAATTTCACCACAAGAAAAAGATATTTCACTCGTGAAGAATCATCAATACCAAGTCCTTCATCATTGTATGAGACACACAGCATGAGAGCGAGAGCTGCAAAGTCGAACAGCTATCTGAAAACTTAGAACCCAATCAATCTTCAGACAAAGTAGCTCTGAAGAGAGCAGCAGAGTACTGGCATGCAGCCTGACGTTAGCAAATACAAATGCAGGTGGCTTTTCTTGAAGACATGGGTCTGGCCCTGAAACACAATCCTTTACGGAGGCTCAGGTGGGGCAAGAATTTGGTCCACAATGCTGCTTTTCTGGTCACAGTTTGTGTAAAAAAATGCTCTTGATAATGTGTGAACTTCCTCTGCTTGGCTGGAAGGGATGCAAGACCCATTGTTTTCTGAGAGTGTAAGTCCTTCTCTGTGTTAAGACAAAGATGGGATTAACAGTAGGAGGCCTGTTAGCATACACTGCACCAAGCAGTAGGGGGAACTTTCTGAAAAATGAAAACAGGAGCATCGTCGTGGGAAAACAGGTTAACCTGGGACTTATTATCTCCTGTAATTATGCAGTAAATACCGCAAATGAGATTTCGCAGGTACAACACATCCATTTACCCAGCTGGATCAAGCAGTGGAGAAACTCCTTATCTAGTTTTAGGTTGACTCAAGGACTTTCAAACAAGTAAATTTGATGACCAACCACTAGGGGTGGAAATCTTTAAGGGCTTCACGATCCAATCCTAATCCTGGGGGACACGATCTGATTCCAAAACGATTCTTAGCCTACATTTTTGTTCCTTTTTTTTCAGCTGTGCAAATACATCTTTTTAACTTTACATTTCCAACTTCCCTGGAATTTGAGTTTCTATGCTTTGTTTTTTGTTTATGGAATGACAGTGTTGCCACCTAAAAATTTTTTTATTTTATTAACAAAGTTAAATTCAGCACGAACAAGCTATGAATGTAACATTGAAATGCCAAATTACAAAGAGCAATTATAAAGAATAAACAGTTCTTATTCCACAAACTTTTTGTTCAGTCGTTTTCGAACCTTTTAAAAAAGAAATGTCTTCAAAGGAACAATGTTTATATAAAAAATACATATTTGGAAAATATATTGGAAATGCTTTTAGTTCAGAGCCACAGAGAACCAGCTTTAAAAAGTAGTACACGATACTTCATTCATTTGCAACACTTTCAATTGCATTCACAGTCTGTGAGTAACATATTATTAAGCTGTCTCCATCTATCATGTTTATGCAACCCTGTCCACATTTTTTTGTGATTCTAAACAGGTTGTGTACCATCAAGAAGTGCAGTGAGGGAGGAATTTGAACAGTGGACACCGGACAAGAAGCGCAGCGCCACATCTTTAAATTTCTTAAGTTCGTCCATCTTTGTCCAAATGAAGCAAATTCATTTGCCTGTCAACACTTACTATTTCTCTGTTACTCGCTTGTGGCCACACATTCCTGTAACAACATGCAATCTAATTTGAATGCAGAATCGATTCTGAACTCTTGACAACTGATTCAGAATTGATAGATCACGATACATCAATGAATACATTTTTTCTCCCACCCCTACCATCCACCATTCATCCCGCAAACTACGAAAAAACGTCTGCTTCCTGTCGTCCTACAGGTGTGCGTAAGCTATGGGGGTCTGTTGCCTCTCTCCGTTTCCACCTCTCAGCTCAACAACAGACAGCTGTGGCAGATGGAGCCTTATCAGCCATATCATACTACAGTCTCGTGAGGCTTCGGATTTAAAATGTAAAAGAGCAAGCAGCGACGGGGAGGAGGAAGAGGCAATGTCACAGGGCAGCAGACGTCAGGGACGGCTGCCATGAGAGCACAAGGCTAATTCAAGTACTAACAGACTTCCCGTCCAAGACAAACCAACAAACCACAGGCCTGTGAGGTGGCAAGTGGCTGCTTCTTGAACACGTCTGTAACCAGGGGACAGAATTTAAATGAGGCCCGGCTTCCAAGATGCTGGCAGATATGGGTTATTAGCTGCCTTTCTAAAGAAAACCCAACATGGAGGCAAGCTGAGCAGGTCCATTAGCATTCAGGGATGAATCGTAGGAACCTGTAGTGCTGCTTCCCTGCCGGTGAGAGCGACAGGTATGGGAAAGTGTTCTGTTCCCGTATTTCACGTGGATGAAGTCATTAGTTTCTTTCACTCCAACTTGGCGATGGTTTTAACTAACAGGGCAGTGCACAGCGAAGCTGAGAGGAAGAAGAGAGGGATTAGCCTGATAGTTGCTTTTCACTGAAACTCTCCACAGCATAAAGGGTTTCTCTGACAGCTTGTGACTCACTTTGACCGCGACAGGCAAATTACCCAGGGTTTCACTTGAAAGGAGCTAGATCAAAAGAGCCACCATGGCCTCCTTCTCCAAAGCAGAGTCAATGTGCTTTTCTGCAAAATAGGTTTATATTGCCACACCGCTTCCCTCCCCGACAGTGGAATAAAAGAGGTCCGCTTTAAGACAAAACACAAAAACTCTTGCTCAAATTTTAACACCCCTTTCAAAACAATACCTAATAAACAACCTGCCAAGCAAACTTGGCTGATGTGCTGCATTAAAGCAGTGACTAAAGAACAAGAGCATGAGAGATCATTGAATCAATTTACCTCTAAAATGTCCACTCAGGTGACAAGACAAGCCACTTAACCACAAACACACTGTGAGATTCCTGCCATGTGTATTAGGGTTGAGACACAGTGGTCAGCTACTGTGGTGTCCAGTGGTGTTAAATTCAGTTCCTGGAGGGCCGCTGTCCGGCAGAGTTTAGCTCTAGTCTTAGGCCTCGTTGACACGGAGACATGTTTAACTGAATACAACAATTTTGACTTCCAGATGGATCTGGTGTTTTAGGAGAGTGAAACCCCTTTTTGTTTTAAACCGAGTCCTATAATGGACAAATCTAAAAAAAATCATGTCCATGGGTTTTTGTGTGATCAGCTAAGCTGTATATTTTGTGAAACTATGATGTCATCAGTCAACTTATTTACAGGCATCACTATGTCATGTATCAGCGACAACAACAATGGTGGATTATGGTCGTGTTTGTGGCAGTGTCTCTGTTGCAGACAACTAGGTTAATATGACTGCTTAATATGTTTTGTGCATCTCTGTGGCAACATATTTTAAAAGAATAAACAACAAGGAACACAATTACAGAAGTCAGAATTAAATGCAAATATGATCATATCAAATCAATGACAGTCAACTGTAAAATGAAAGCAATTACAAAACTATAAACTATACATATTTTAAATCTATACAGACATAGCAATCGCCCTTTTTCCAGATCTATTAAAATGTAATTCATACATGTAGTACAAATGAATGTGCTTAAAAAACAAGTTTTATATGCATGCACTAAGTCTTCTCCATTATTTTTTTT
>CAIGQW010004318.1:1218250-1229273 GCA_903798125.1 Danio choprae | reverse complement strand
TTTTTAAGGCGAATAAAAATGTATAAACACACCTGAATCAGCTATGCAAGGTTTTTCTGATTCTAGAAAATTCTATCCATGTTTTTTTAAAGGTGGGTGGAACTTAAGCTTGCAGTACATTGGCCTTCCAGACCAAGTATTATTTGACACATGGACTAGTAGAATTAACTTAACCCTAGATTTTATTTTTATATATTTTTATGTTGCTCACTAACAAAAGTTTGATATTGTACCCAGTGTGCAGTGTGGACTCAGCAATGCATTTTTTTTTCATTAGTAAGAATATCAAAGAATGATTCTGCTTTATTTTTCACCTTGACGACCTCATTGCTGTCGGAAAATAGATGACTGTATGGTTGACAGCCGACATCTGACAACATCTTTCCTATTTTCAGTTTGAGAAGCTGTGAATCTTGAGGGTAAAGACTATTTCACATTGCAGCCATTACCTGGCAAAAATAGAAATCCTTCCATCTGCTTGGCTGCGACATGTCGACACTGTAATGTGTCGCATGAAATAGATTGTCCGGAACCTGACATAAAATCCATCTTGTTTGGGTCATCCATCTACTCCTTCGCTATCTATCTCCCGCCTCTTCCACACTGTCTAGACCTCCTTTTCCCACTTGGTGCTCTTCGATTTTCACCCTTCTGCTCTCACTGCTACATACACCCACCCCCCTCACCCCCCGCCGTGGCTGCAGGGTGGATGTACCTGCAGTAAAAACAGTTCTCAGACTATCAATTACCTCTTCAACAGACACGCAATGTTGGCACCATCTCAAACAGGTTTTGCAGCTCTGCCAACAGAACATGCACAGACTCATGCTGAAGCAAACAGAGTTCATCAGCAACACCCACATTTACTTATGAACACCAGGTTAAACGCACCACTGCGCTACGTACACACCAAGGTTATTATAGTTTTGCATTTTTTAATTAGTTTTTTTTTACGATGCTAATTAAAAAGATTTGCTGTACAATTCAGTTTAATTTTAGTTTGTTTCATGAATCGTTTTAGTTTTCATATATTTCATTTCAGTTTTAGTAGTTCTAGTTTAACAGAGTTGACAAAACACATTTATTGTCGACCTCTTCAAAATTTAATTGTCAACCACTTAGCAATTCAAATAAAATAATTGTTTGAACAGAGACTGAATCCAAGACTTAAACATGACTAATTTATGGTTTGTTTTTTCGGCAAATGAAAAAAATGTTTGTCTGTAAAAGCACCATCTACAGGTACTTCTCTTAACAGTTGCAGGTCATTTTTACGCCACATAAAGATTACTTACGGTTTCAGAAAACTTTCATTTATTTTTTATATTCATGTTATTTTATATTTATGTTTTACATTTATTGTGAATTTCATTTCAGTTAATGAAAATGTAGTCTTAGTTTAGGTTTTCGTTTACTAAAATAACCTTGGTAGGCACATGTACTTTATATTAGAAAGGCAAGGTACGATGCTTCACAATTAAATACAAAATAAATTCACTAGAATATGGATATGTGAGCTGAAGCAAACACATGTGTCACCAGACACCCTTTGTTTAGGGTGGCTCAAAGGACCTAACGTGAGTTCAAGGTAGAGAGGCCAAGTAAGTCAGCTCCTGTCAGGTCAGCAAATGGCCGAGATGTCTTTGTGTCACACTGGGGTGATTTTAGTTTGCAGAGACAGGGAGTTGTCCACATCTCGACTGTGGTGTTGACATGGTTTAGTGTCTTGTGGCCCAAAACGCCAATGTTAATTAGGATCTGATTATCCACTTGTGCTTAAGGACACCACATTTCATTATCTGACAGAATCCCACCCATCACCATAAAGGACATCTTGTCTTATTGTTATCTAGTTCAAAATGGAAAGGATTAACAAAACGAAATGCAATTACAAAAGTCAGAGTTACATGTAAATAAGACATCCAATGACAGTTAACCATCAAATAAAAGCAACTACAAAACTTCAGAGGACACCCCTAATTTAAAATTAGGGGTGTAAAGGATCACGGTTGATCTGTGATTCGTACGGATCACAACCCACGATTCAGAACACACCTGTGGATCAGTATTTTTTTTTTAACTTGTAGATTATTCCTAAATTTGTAAGGATCGCTGAGAGATCGCCTCTTACGTCATTGAAATCACATGTATGAAAGCATTTAGGCTTTTCTGTAAAGTATATAGATGACAGAAGAAGCTGTGGTAGGTTATTTGGGATGTGGTGGGTTTCTTAGGTGTTCTAAGGTGTTTTCTGTCACTACTTGTTTAGCCTGCATTAATGCATTAAGTGTAAGCTGCATGATTAATCATTTAAAAGATCGGGATCTCAACACCTATGCAACATAAATTATAATTGATGGTGATTTGCATATGTTTATTAATCCTTCGAATCGCTGCATTCAAATCTGTGTTTGAAAAACACAAAAATCAAGAAAGAGATTCAGTCTTTAGTCTTTTGAGTTAGTTATGAAGTTAAACAGTTAAAAGTCAAATAACACAGAAGTACTGGGATAACAGTTTATAGTTTATATAAAACCACTGATGTTTATGGTAAAGAGTAAAATCACTGTCATATGCATTTAACTTGGCGCTCAAAAATGAAAGTTGTAGGCAGAAACTACATTAGTTAACCAGCCATCAAAAATATGTCACTGAATAATTAAAAAAAAATTATACATCTAGCAATGAAACATGAGGTTTTTGAGTGAATAACTGAATCATTTATTGAAAATAAGACAAAAAATATGGATTGTACAAATTATAATGCTAGATTTATACATTTAACATTATCAGCAACAGTAGTAGTAACAGTGAATTTTTCAGAGTACTGAATACAGATTATTTCTTCATTTTATTTTTAATAAAATTACAGGTTCTATGTTCTGCTTGTTAAAACCAAACGTTTCTTACAGTACTGTTTTTGTAATAAATGGAAAGCAAATTACATTTGTCTCCTCCCCTTTTTGGCTGATGGTCTGATCCGTGACTAAAAAACCATAATGTGATCCGAAACTTGAGATTTATGATGATTTACACCACTATTTAAAATGTAAACAGACATGGCTCTCACTCTTTTTCTGATCTTTTAAAAAATGCAATTCATACATGCAGCTCAAATGAAAGTGCTTAAAACATTATAAATAAATATGTAGTCGATAATTAGTTCAGGATATAAAACATTAAACAATTTTATTGATAACTATAACTTGGTTGGCCTGTACTGGCAATTAACTGAATAATAAGTGAAATATAAGTCAATAAATAAATAAAAAAGGAAAAAAGGTGAAAAATTATAATAAATATATATTAATGTTTTTCTTTTTTCATCTAAGACACTACTATTTGTCACTGACTCAAACAGATTTAAAGAAACTAAAAGCTAGCAAATGTCAGATGACCAAAATGCTAGACCCAGTCTAATACGACCTCTAAATACCAGATTGACCTCAAAAATACTAACGTACTTAAAGCATATCATACTACTTTAAGCGCCAAGTCTAGCTGCCAAACTCTAAGACTTAGCATGCTCTTATTATTGCTTACTCTTTTAGCATGACAGTTGCGTTCTTCACAATCCCATCTTCACAAACAGCTCGCCAGGAAAACTAGCTAAAGCGCTTTTATTTACAAGGGCAGGGTTGTCTCCATCAGCGGCAAGATTTACACAGAAACAAACTAAGGATTAGCAATCCCATTAGCCAGCCAAGTCTGTCCACTGCTTTTTGAGTGAGGGGTGTTTTAGCTAAGATAAGATTCTTGGGGGGGCACTGGGCTGAAAAACACAGCAATAATGTTCATCGTGAATTGAATTGTGGGACAATCCAGTTATTAATCCTCTCCAGTACATTCATCCAGTGCACGCCATCTGTCGGGTATGGCACCTTAACACAAACGATCTACTGAATAATGAAACAATGTTGTGTTCCATTGGAAATGAAGTGTTTGTTAAGGTAAATGCTAAAGCTCTTGTTGTCATAATTCACACACTGAGATCCTGAAAACGAAAAACGCCGACATCTCGCTAGCGAAATGAATTCATTCGCATATATCCTAAACAAGTCATCACATTCCGGGGATCTTGCTGTGCAAAGCATTCTGGGGAGGGGAGGAAGATGACTAAAGCAGGGGAAAGAGCCACTCATCATGAAAACTAATGCTGTTGATACCTAATGACATTGCTGTTGCACGGCGAGGTTGGGGTGAATTCAATTGTCTAGCAAAGAAAATGAAATGTTCCTCATGCACAAACAGAGAGTCATATACCCTAAAGGTAATATAAAGCAAATGAACAAACAACTCTGACAGGTATTATCCCTTCGTTATTATTAGTTGTGGCTTCTGAGGTGTGTGTGTGTGTGTTTTGGCCAGTATTGTCTACTACACCTGTAATAATAGTGCTGGGCTTGAAAAGGCTTCGGAAAATTTTGTTCGGCAAACCTCCTAAATGCTATTCCTTAACACAAAGACGAGACTTACTTGACTGTTGACACCTGGGGTTAAGAAGCATTGTTTGTCAATCTGATCAATAAAGATGTTAACAGGGTCTAAAACATTGAGTTTTTCCACCTTCAATCACATTCAGAGGTAGTCAATGAGGTCTCCAACCACTAACCTAATACTTAAACATTACAGAAGCCCAAACGAGATTGAAACTTCTGAATTCGTAAGTTTGGTTTGAAGGCAGCAAAAAATGCTCTTCTAAAGGTCATTTTTTTTATTTGATGTCTGATATAGTGTCAACTGAAACAGGAACATAGAGTATACCTCTATGAGTATAACTATGAGTATATTACAACTCTGCCAGTCACTGCACAACTCTGCGCATTAGACTCATACCTATGATGTCTATAATAGTAATACTTAGTCTGACTGACAATTTCTTCACTTTAAGAAGACAGCATTCTGCATAATTCAAATGGTTCCGATACATGTTGTGATCTGTGCCGACTCACGTATATAAGCCGATCTGTGCTGCCGTCACTACGGACTGAAGCAGACCATGTGCTCTGCGGTGGTTTCCATGCCATTAATGCCAAATGCCATCATTCACCCCAAAGGAAATCATATATACACTGTCTGTATCCCTATATTCAATAACTTTAATTTTGAGTCACGTTTTCTGTATGCTGTCTTTGTATGCATGTGTGCAACGTATTTACTCCCTCGAGCCTTGCCATAGAGAGTTCAAAAACAACTAATAATGAGTTCAGATGAACACAGTTTAGCATGCCACAGTGCAGCATTGCACCCTGTCTTTACATTTTTTCTATACATGTTGCTAAGCAATGCAATCAAATGCTGAATTGCAACAGTGTGTTTACCCTCATAGAAAACATTGTTTACAATTCTAAAAGATGTGCCATGGTGCTTAAACGTCTGGTGTGCGATGGGATTTGGACTACCTTTTACTAATATTAAATACATTTAGGCGAACCCTTGATTTGAAAACTGTTTTACATTAATAAATCACCAATTTCAGCATCAAAAATAGCATCTTATAGAGGGTTGGACAAATCTAGAGAGCATTTGATTGGCCAGAATATTTCATTAGAAACTGAAGAAAGAGGTGGCATCAAAAAAATGAATTGATGGATTTTGCTGAAAGTGACAAACCTAAAGCTTTGAATGTTTATATCTTCCAATGTGAAGCTTATGGATAACATTAACTCATTATATTTGCAAGCTGATAACCAATAAGCTATTTAGGCCAATAATACAAATCTTGAAGTCTGATTACTAATACAAAACACAAACAAATAGAGTGGACAATTGATTTTAGAATCTTAAATAACTGCAGAAAGCAAGAAATCATCTAAATCATTAAGGCTACAGTACATATTTACAACCCAGTACATATTAGTGTCGTCCCTGTCAGAATACTGGAATTTCTAACGTCGATATGATACCTTGAAAAATATTGATATTCGATACCATTTTCGAAACTGCAAGGAAACAATACTAGTACATATACATGAAACCCAGTTCTGACATAATTTTTCATGTTTTAATCTGGCATGGCGCATAATTACATAGTGCTAAATTTATAAATTTGACATGGCAGTGTTCAGATGCCCAATCAAACCTCTCGTTTTAAGTATGGAGTCACGTAAAGACCCGCGAATATCACTCAGTAACTGTTATTACAAACATTTAGAGTCCGCCAAATGGAGGCTGTTTCAATCAGCTCATCCATAACAAGATGATTTAGGAGAGAAATGAGTTCCTGTGTATGCAGGGTAATGTCCTCTTTAATAAAGAGGATTTGTGCAGTTATTCCAGATCCATCTCTCGCGACATTAAACGTGTCATAAAATTTAATTCGTACTCTTAATAGCGGATTTGACTTTTGCTGTTTGGATGAATATTAGCAGGCGTAAAATACGGATATCTGAAAGCTGAGCACTCAAAAGTTAGAGGCGCATGTTTGTGAATGCTAATTACGCATCGTGAAATGAGTCGGACAATAGAGATAATCACACCCTACTCAATGAAGTGCTGATGACAAACAGAGGAGCTTTTGCTCAAACAAAAGACACAATCTTTAAACAAAACATTCTTCAAAGATCAATAGCGACTTGTATTGCTCTTCATCTGAGAGTGCGAGGCTACTCAACCAACTATTGGGTCAGTGTTACTGCAGCTGATGTTTTTCACAACCAAACACTCACACACACACACACCACTCCAGGCCTGTCCCGACACATCACTGGAGCAAAACTGCACCCTCTCACACACTGGCTGCCAGGAACATTGACCAATAATGTACGACAGGGCTCAATATTAAAGACGGCCTGCTGGAACAAGGCCAGTGAGAGAGAGATTCAGGCTAGTTGACAGTAAATTCACTGGTTCTATCAGGGTTTATTTTACATTTTAATGCCTGATTAATTACAAAACTAAATATATAAATTGAAATGTTTAATGAACTAATTTGAAAGGACATGCATTAGGTCCCTTTATTCATCAGGGGTCACCACAGCGGAATGAACCGCCAACTTATCCAGCATATGTTTTACACAGCGGATGCCTTTCCAGCTGCAGCCCAGTACTGGGAAACATCCATACACTTTCACATTCACACACATACACTACGGTCAATTTAGTTTATTCAATTCACCTATAGCGCATGTCTTTGGACTGTGGGGGAAACCGGAACTCCACACAGAATTGCCAACTGACCCAGCCGGGACTCTAACCAGCGACCTTCTTTCTGTGAGGCGACAGTGCTAACCACTGAGCCACCTGAAGCCTTTAATCCTACTTTATAATTTAATGTTTAATACAAAATCATTATTTAAAAGCAGACTTCACACCCATTTTTCTACTGATAAAAATGTGGTTTTATAAAATCAGTGTAATTGAGTTTTAAATGACCACTATTTTGACCTATTTAATACAAGATAAAAAAAAATTTATGATTTCTTTGTGCTATTACAAATTAAATATTACACTAAATATAACTGTCGTAACATGATCAAAGTGTTAAGACGTAAAAAAATGCTTTACTGTTATAAAAAAGTATTCATATTTACAACTTTTTACACATAGATTTGAATGATTTTTTAAAAAGTAACCAACAAAACTTATTTTCACAGCTTTCTATACTGCAATATTAATTTGATTATATAATTATAATGTCATTTTACGCTATAGATAAATGTGAAGTGCAGCCAAAATGATATAAGTGATAACTTATAATATATATCCTTATAAAATATATCCGTTTTCAGTCAATAATGAAATGATCAGCTACATTTTGGATTGTGTACTAAAAGTGTTATAAACATGTCTGTCTGAGTTACACAATAGCTGTATAAAGTCCTGAGAAAAAAGAACAATTTAAAAATAAACTAAATAAAATGTAGATATTTCTTAAGCCCATTATAAATGTAATTTTTGCAACACTAACCATTTATAATATAAAAAAACTGCCATTATTTGATTCACTGAACAACTATGAAAATGGCATCATATCCACTACATTTTCTCAAAACCATTACAGAAAGTGTGGAAAGCTAAAAAAAGAAAGCACCAATTCTTTTAAACGTCTGCCAGATATTACTATGTGTGTTTACAAGAACCAGCTAAATGAATTGTAAAATTCCCTGACATTTCAATGTCGTTCCTCTGGTAAAACCGGTTTCCATTTGTTTGTTCTAGTTTACAGTCACTACAAGGCTCAACCCATTAATTACACAAAATTATCCTTCAAATAATGTTAATCGCCATTATTAAACCACACTCATTGATACTCAAGTACCAATAAAAAAGCAACACTGCAAGATTTCCGAAATGCTTCGAAATTCCAGTCAGACCAGCAAATGAATTCAGTCTGCTAAAAAAGTAAATAATGTCATTACACGCAATCCTCTAACAACACAAACGTGTCGCCACAAGACATTATTAACAACACTGTTTGTTGTTCGCTGTGATCCCACACTCCGCTGGGTAGAGCAGCTGGCGACACCACTGTGACGGTGTTGTAAAAGAAGAATTTCAGGTCACAGGCCTGTATGTGGGAGGTCAAGAGTGACAGACGATGTGGTTGGGCCCAACCGATAAGTTTCTTGACGGGCTCCTGTTTTCTAGTTCAGAAGTAGGCAAGTAGATGCAAAGATCAGAGTGGTTTTGACTTGAGAAACTTTCTTTAAAAAGCTTTTATCAGGCTCTGTTCTCCACCCCCCCATTCCGTTTAAGAGTTGCAAGTCTGCACTGGTGAATGATTAACAAGCGTGCGCAAGACAGTGAGAGAGAGAGAGAAAGAGAGAGAGAGTAATGGTTCAAATTTTGCACAACTTTGAGCGAGAAATCTCTCGGTTCTCTGAGGCGCAGCCCCAGGAGGTCTCAGCTTTTCATGCTAAACAAAGCGAGACAGAAGTGCTATCTTTAAACTCTGTTCCCTTCCCAACTTTCCACCTTTAGAAAACTAAAAGAGTCACTTGGAAGAACCATTTTTGCTTTTTTGTTCTCGAAAGATAAAAGTTGAGCAAGGAACCTATTGTGCAACCCTCACTTTGCTCGTTGTATTGAGCTACCATGCACACATAAGCGAAAGTGCCAAACGTGCATTCATTAAAAATGGTCTATGGTTTTCGTAAAATATAATTTTCTTACATCTTAATTAAGTTTGTGTCTTGTTTCTAGTCCAAATATCTAAAAACTCTTAAATCAAGAAGCATTTTCTAGACAAGCAAATAATATTGTCTTGTTTTCAGAAATAATATGTAGAAATTACACTGTAAAACTGTAATTACACTGGGTTCCACACAATTCATTCATGTTGTCCAAACACAAATCAATTAAATTAACTTAATTGTTTTTACAAATTTAAGTGGATTGAACATAAAACAATTAAGTTGTCCCAAAAAAAACCTAAAGAATTGTGTTGATTCAGCTAATTTTAAATAAGTAGTTTGAAGAGTGTAAGTGGACTTTTCCTTAAAACCAGCCAATTATTCTTGTTTCAAAGCAAGAATAAGATTATTTTGCTTACACCATTGGCAGATTATCACTTAATTTTGACTTATTATTTCTGGAAACAAGTAGATCTTTTTGCTTGTCTAAAAAATGCTTCTTGGTTTGAGAATTTTTAGATATTTGGACTAGAAAAGCATTTTCTGAAGTGTATTTCAAGCAGACACAAGCCAATTTTCATCCATCTCCAATAACATCTGGAGTTATGAGGGAGACGGCAGTTTCGACATAATGTTACAACTCACAACAAAGCCTATAATTTTCTTCTGTCACCTTTAATCAATGGTGTAGCCTCTCCTGAGCTGGCACAAATAAAAAAAAGAAAATAAAGAGAGAAATCCGACAGGCTAGAAAGCTAAGACAGAGATAAAGACAACTGGAAAAACGGGTTGTTTGGCCTCAGACTTCATGTGGTCTCACAGCAGGGTCTCTTACGTTATATCAGTGGTAGCTAAGGGACACTCGACGGCTTTCTATTCAAAGGCTCCTGAAGGAAAAAAAAAAAAAAGGAGCCCAAAGGAGGGCTCTCACCAGACGGGGCAATTTGCCAAAGAGGTAGCCAATAGAACCAAAGTAAAAGCATTGTTTTTGGTTTAGCAAGTGACAATAAAAGGACAAAAGAGACTCTGGAAGGAGCTGAAGAAACCCTCTGCAATAGTGGAGCAAAGTTGAGGAAAAAGTTAAAGGATTACGTACTAACTTTAGGCAAGTAAATGCAAAAAAAAGAACTAGAGAAGAAAATAAGTCAAGTACTTTTCATTTATCCAAATAAAAGAGCACAACACAACATGGAGATCACAGCAAGTGTTTGTTAAACTTACCCATAACAATATGAAATTAAAAAATATCCACTCAAAAAATAAATAAATAAAAAAAGAGTAATCCTTTTGCTTAAATCCCCAACGTTTTCTTCTTCCCTTGACTGTTATTCCCAAGAGCGACTGCCACAATATTTAAATCCCTGTAACATCCAGGTGGGAAGATCCTAGTTAATGGAACAGACCAAACAGAGCTCTTTTTTATCTCCTTGAAATTCAATCCAACTGACGCTGAACAAGTCTTTATCCACAGTTTGTAAAAGTCCACTTGTTTGAGTTGATTGTGGAGAGAGTTGATTGCAGTCCTTCCTCAGGGAAGCGTCTTCACACTGTGAGCCTGAGTGGGCGTCACTGTGGGTGGAGCCAGTGTGATGATGTCACACGGAGCAGGGCTTGGAGTGCTTTCCTGATAAATGGACTGGAGGATACTCACCTGTGAGCAAAGGTTGTGCAAACCCTGTACGTGCTTGCCTGTGTGTTCTCTGACTCACTCGGAACCTCGCTGGGAGGTAAATGTTAATGATTAATCATGCTATGAGAAATCGTGATTTGATATAATGTCATGATGTGGGGATTTGAATATTAAATGGTGTGTCTGGGTTTAATGGTGAATGTTTTGTTTTTGTAAAAAAAAATAAAAGGTATGCACTTAACTGCTTTAAAGAAAGAAAGAAAGAACAAATAAACAGATCAGAAACAAAGGGTAATGTAATGAAAGAACAAAAAACAAA